>WNWK01014957.1:0-49487 GCA_009830355.1 Cherax destructor
GCACACTCAGTCGTGACTACGGTGATAATACGCACACTCAGCCATGACCAGTGATAATACGCACACTCAGTCGTGACCACAGTGATAATACGCACACTCAGTCGTGACCACAGTGATAATACGCACACTCAGTCGTGACCACGGTGATAATACGCACACTCAGTTGTGACCACAGTGGTAATACGCACACTCAGTCGTGACCACGGTGATAATACGCCACTCAGTCGTGACCACAGTGATAATACGCACACTCAGTCGTGACCAGTGATAATACGCACACTCAGCCGTGACCACAGTGATAATACGCACACTCAGCCGTGACCACAGTGATAATAAGCTTTACAAGTGACCCACTTGTGCCTGGCCAGGTCGTGATCTTTCACTAATAATAATGTTGATGTTTTATCCAGTTTGTACTTGTGTCACTGTACGCTGCCACGGACAAGCTGAAGTATTTAGATACACAGAGGCGCTACAAGTATGCTGCTTCAAGGTGAAGAAGTGAACCACAACAGCTGTCAGGCGGGAGATGGTTGTAGGGTGTGGTGGAGGGCGAGGGACGGGGGAGACAGGTGATGGAGGGAGATGTAACAGTCAGGGCAAAAAGGTAATATACGACTCCCTGACTTACGAAATCGTAATGACACGATTGCAAACAAACCATACCACGGGTGGGGGTTCGAACCCGCGGGTTCGAACCCCACCCGTGGTATGGTTTACGACGCTATGTTTACTTTCAAACGAAGTAGTAACTGTGGTATATCCCTCGCTGCCAGACATTACCCAAATTTAAGTATAGTTAATCGCCACTAACTATACTTTACTTCAGACTAATTAAAGTTAAATTTAATTAATCCTATCTCACCTAAAATGCCTAACATTTCAATTTATAGGATGATGAATCGTTTAGAAACTGACGCATTTTGAATCTTTTGGAAAACGAAGATATTTTGAGGAGAGACTTGTACATACCTTGTGTACTGGCGTGGAGCAAGCCATGGTGTCGACCACATCCCCAGCAGGAGCACTGCTGCAGTCCTCCTCCTCACTACCACTGCCTGTCAACACAACATTGTATTAGTACACTGTAAAGAACAAAAAAGGCACAATATCGTGACTGGAACAATACACAAATAACCCGCACATAGAAGAGAGAAACTCACCACGACGTTTTGGTCCGACTTGGACCATTATGATTGCAGCGCAATACAAGGTAGCCCCATATCCCATGAGCCCAGCTCCCTCTACCTCCATGCATGCATAAGGAATAGTTCTGTGGAGAAAATTCTCCAGTAAAGGGGAGGGGGTAGCCCTCAGCCCTCCGAGGGGCTTAGCCCTCCCAGAAGGGGCTAGTGCATTCTTCGACTTCCTCCCACAACAGCTTTATTAGAGACACATGTGTGTAAGGCGTCACCATGCATGCCTCACTCCTTGCTAGAATTTCTGAGCAACTACACAATGAGGGTTTAACCTAGAGTAATTGTTCTTTTCCCCATAACAGGAAAATTAAAGGAAAAACCTGCGCCCCACTCAGTCTACAAGTCAGGGATATTATGAGTGGGAGCCCACAGCTAAACAACAAGGAAACAACCCTCTTGTGTTAAACTATATTGCAATGTCTAGCAGGAAAGTACAGTGCCCGCAAAAAAATCTATACATGTCCAACGCAAAAAAAAAATCTTTGCACGAGATTTTGGTGCATACAACTCGCGTTTCCGCCATAGGAAAAGTGTGATGACGAAAAAATAGCGAAATTCCAAGCGATTTCGTGACTTTTCACATTATCAAGGAACTATAAAAATAAAAGGTTAAAAGGAAAGCATATAAGGACGAGACTACACCTCGCTGCCACCCACAACAACTGACTTTTTATGAAGATATAGATTAGTCAGTGATCCGTGAAACACAGCTTATATTCTACAAAAAAAATTGTCTAATGTACCTTAAATTCCTCCCAATGGGAGTAATTTAAGGTACATTAGACAAATTTTTGGGTAGAATCTTATAAATACTCACGTACCTTTCACCCAGGTAGATCTGTTTGTGACTCGATAAAGCCCACTGTGTGGGCGAAACGTTGTCAATAAAGGATCACATTATACGGCTTACGTGTTTATTTTTCCATTGTTCCTAATAAGCCGAATTGGTTAATTAGGCTGAACTTTCCCATAACTGAACTTTTCCAAATTTTGCTTTTACAGATTGAAATTTATTTTAATTGAAAATTACGTAAAAATATTTTGGGTCCAAACCTAACTTAACATCACGTTTTTTTTTTTTTTTGCCAAGTTCTATTAAATATATTTTTTTCGTTATGATCAGATTGATTTTCATAGATTTATGGCATAATTTCTTTACTTTGCTTATTCGGAAGAGAAGACCTTTAAATAACAAAAAAAGGCACAATACCGTGACTGGAACAATACACAAATAACCCGCAATTGAAGAGAGGAGCTTACGACGACGTTTCGGTCCTTTGATATTCCTTTGAAGAGTTTCGAGAGTATCTACTCTCTGAGCCCGGCCATGGGCCAGGCTCGTCTGGTGCTTGCCTGGTCAACCAGGCTGTTGCTGCTGGAGGCCCGCTGCCCCACATATCCATCACAGCCTGGTTGATCTGGCACCCGATGAAGATACTTGTCCAGTTTCCTCTTGAAGGCTTCTACACTGGTTCCAGCGATGTTTCGGATATCTTCTGGTAAGATGTTGAATAGTCTGGGACCCCGGATGTTAATACAGTGCTCCCGTATTGTCCCCACCGAACCCCTGCTCCTCAGAAAGGTTAGGTTAGGTAAGGTTCGTCAGGAAACAGGACAAGTGTTTCCTGACGCAGGTCTTAGTCAGATGATGACCCGCCGTTGAAGCTTTTGGTGATCTGACCGAGGCCTTCCGCTGGCTTACCGGTCCACAGAAAGAAGGGAGGGAGGGAGGTTTATATAGGCAGCGGAGAGGGGTGGGAACAAGAGAACAAGAGTTAAGCCAAACCGGCCTAACTCGCCGGTTTGGCTTATTCGGTACAACACACTAACTCACTCTTTCTTCCTCCCTCTCTCTCTCAAGATAAATCGTAATAAACAATCGTCCACGAATAAACAGAAGAAGGGACAAGAACTGGAAGCGTGGTACTGGCATGGTACAGCACTGGGTTTGCTACATGCCAGGACCACGGCTCAAGTTCCCTTATGCTCTTATACAAACATGTTGCGGGATGCGCCACTCTCCAAGTAAACAATAAGTTCTTCAAGCAGTTAAAATAAATGGTAAATCCTGCTCCCTCTTTGCAAACATTCAGAGTTTAAAATTAAATACAAGCTACAAAATTAGTTATATTAGTGGGCTCTTCTCAGAAGTGAATGCCATGTTTAGAGCATTTATAGAAACACACACAAGGGATGTGTTGGACGGAGAGATAAAGATAAAAAACTATAACATGTATCGATGTGACAGAATTAATAGGTCACAGGGAGGAGTAGGACTATGTGAAAGATACTTTCTGCTGCCCCGAACTGGTGAAATCTTCTAATGATACAGTAGAAATTCTAGGTATTAAAGTTGAAAATAGGAATCTGGCAATTATCCTAGTATATATACCACAGTCAGCAACGGCTGAGGAATTCACAAGTCAGTTAAGGCAGAAAGATAACTGTCTTGATAGGATAGGAAATCCTACACCAAATATTATTCTCTTTGGAGATTTTAATCTCCCACATGTAAAATAGAAGATGGCTCAAAACAACGTTATACCAGAAATATCTCCTGGAAACACCCTGGCTCAAAACAACGTTATACCAGAAATATCTCCTGGAAACACCCTGGCTCAACACAACGTTATACCAGAAATATCTCCTGGAAACACCCTGGCTCAACACAACGTTATACCAGAAATATCCTGGAAGCACCCTGGCTCAACACAACGTTATATCAGAAATATCTCCTGGAAGCACCCTGGCTCAACACAACGTTATATCAGAAATATCTCCTGGAAACACCCTGGCTCAACACAACGTTATACCAGAAATATATCCTGGAAGCACCCCGGCTCAACACAACGTTATACCAGAAATATCTCCTGGAAGCACCCTGGCTCAACACAACGTTATACCAGAAATATCTCCTGGAAGCACCCTGGCTCAACACAACGTTATACCACAAATATCTCCTGGAAACACCCTGGCTCAACACAACGTTATACCAGAAATATCTCCTGGAAATACCCTGGCTCAACACAACGTTATACCAGAAATATCTCCTGGAAGCACCCTGGCTCAACACAACATTATACCAGAAATATATCCTGGAAACACCCTGGCTCAACACAACGTTATACCACAAATATCTCCTAGAAACACCCTGGCTCAACACAACGTTATACCAGAAATATCTCCTGGAAGCACCCTGGCTCAACACAACGTTATACCACAAATATCTCCTAGAAACACCCTGGCTCAACACAACGTTATACCAGAAATATCTCCTGGAAGCACCCTGGCTCAACACAACGTTATACCAGAAATATCTCCTGGAAACACCCCGGCTCAACACAACGTTATACCACAAATATCTCCTGGAAGCACCCTGGCTCAACACAACGTTATACCAGAAAGTATCTCCTGGAAACACCCTGGCTCAACACAACATTATACCAGAAATATCTCCTGGAAGCACCCCGGCTCAACACAACGTTATACCACAAATATCTCCTGGAAGCACCCTGGCTCAACACAACGTTATACCAGAAATATCTCCTGGAAACACCCTGGCTCAACACAACGTTATACCACAAATATCTCCTGGAAGCACCCTGGCTCAACACAACGTTATACCACAAATATCTCCTGGAAGCACCCTGGCTCAACACAACGTTATACCACAAATATCTCCTGGAAGCACCCTGGCTCAACACAAAGTTATACCAGAAATATCTCCTGGAAGCACTCTGGCTCAACACAACGTTATACCGCAAATATCTCCTGGAAACACCCTGGCTCAACACAACGTTATACCAGAAATATCTCCTGGAAGCACCCTGGCTCAACACAACATTATACCAGAAATATATCCTGGAAACACCCTGGCTCAACACAACGTTATACCACAAATATCTCCTAGAAACACCCTGGCTCAACACAACGTTATACCAGAAATATCTCCTGGAAGCACCCTGTCTCAACACAACGTTATACCACAAATATCTCCTAGAAACACCCTGGCTCAACACAACGTTATACCAGAAATATCTCCTGGAAGCACCCTGACTCAACACAACGTTATACCAGAAATATCTCCTGGAAACACCCTGGCTCAACACAACGTTATACCACAAATATCTCCTGGAAACACCCTGGCTCAACACAACGTTATACCAGAAATATCTCCTGGAAGCACCCTGGCTCAACACAACGTTATACCACAAATATCTCCTGGAAACACCCTGGCTCAACACAACGTTATACTAGAAATATCTCCTGGAAGCACCCTGGCTCAACAGGTGCTTCCAGGGTTTTGTGAAAAGTTCGCACTGAACCAACAGATCCCATTAAAAATGAAAATACCTGGATTTGATATTCACAAACAACGAGCAATTAATCAGAGACATAACAATTACAAAAGCAACATACTCTGACCACACCATCATAGATGTACAAACGAGTATTAACTCAGTGTTGGGAACTGCAGTACTAATGTAAGTGACGGGTTGTTCAGTAAGTTTAATTTCAACAACCACAGAACTGACTGGGACACAATAAACCAAGAAGTATCAGACATATCCTGGGAAACACACATGAGCACTCTAAATCCTCACCAGTGCCTGGACAAGTTGAATACAGAAGCATACAAGGTCTGTATTAAATATGTTCCCTTGAGGAAACCCAGAAGAAGATCAGATATGGAGAGAGAGATAGCATAGATGGTATGAAAGAAGAAAACGGGTTAATGAATTGCTTAAAAACATAAATATGTCACAATGGAGGAACAAATGTCTTAGCCGAGAAATCACCGATTTAGAGCAAAAACTTAAGGATGTCATATCAAACAGAAGAAGCACAAAGGGAACAAAAGGCCATCCAGGATACTGCAAGAAACCCAAAATATTTTTATTCATATGCAAAATCCAAGGTAAGAACTACCTGTAGAATTGGACCCTTAATGAGAGACTTGTATACTGATGATGAATAGGAAATGAGAGAAATTTTAAAAGAACAACTAAAGATAAGTACAGAGTTTTCAGCATTTCTACGACTGTGTTAAAACCAAACACATATGATGACTTACACACACTGTATATAACGTAATAACAAGGTGTACGTTGGTTAGTATCTGGTTAGGAATTATTAAGCAAAATATAATACAGTAAAATAGAAAAATACCAAGATGTATAATAATTTATGTAGAGGTAAATGTATAAAATCGTTGTGAGGAAAGACAAGCAGGACGCAGCAGCAGCAACAGCAACAGCAGCAGCAACAGCAGCAGGAAACAGTATCAGCAGGAGTTGCCAAGACATTATAACAGTCACCCGCTGAGTCCTCGAGCAGTCTTCCAAGAAACCAGGAGACACAACACAGCTCCCTCAAGGACACGTTGGAAACCTATTGGAAAGCTAACCCTGCAGGGGTCATACAGCACCTGGAGAATGGCTGGTAAACACATCCAGTCACAGGAAGGGAAACGTACCTCCACTTCCTTCTATCACGAGCCCATCACTAAAATCAAGACCACACCTTCCTGCGTCTTGACGGCGAGTGGTGTCAACATCAAGACCACACCTTCCTGCGTCTTGACGGTGGGTGGTGCCAACATCAAGACCACACCTTCCTGCGTCTTGACGGTGGGTGGTGCCAACATCAAGACCACACCTTCCTGCGTCTTGACGGTGGGTGGTGCCAACATCAAGATCACACCTTCCTGCGTCTTGACGGTGGGTGGTGTCAACTTCAAGACCACACCTTCCTGCGTCTTGACGGTGGGTGGTGTCAACTTCAAGACCACACCTTCCTGCGTCTTGACGGCGAGTGGTGTCAACTTCAAGACCACACCTTCCTGCGTCTTGACGGTGGGTGGTGCCAACATCAAGATCACACCTTCCTGCGTCTTGACGGTGGGTGGTGCCAACATCAAGATCACACCTTCCTGCGTCTTGACGGCGAGTGGTGTCAACATCAAGACCACACCTTCCTGCGTCTTGACGGCGGGTGGTGCCAACTTCAAGGCCACACCTTCCTGCGTCTTGACGGTGGGTGGTGCCAACATCAAGATCACACCTTCCTGCGTCTTGACGGCGAGTGGTGTCAACATCAAGACCACACCTTCCTGCGTCTTGACGGCGAGTGGTGTCAACATCAAGATCACACCTTCCTGCGTCTTGACGGCGAGTGGTGCCAACATCAAGATCACACCTTCCTGCGTCTTGACGGTGAGTGGTGTCAACATCAAGATCACACCTTCCTGCGTCTTGACGGCGAGTGGTGTCAACTTCAAGACCACACCTTCCTGCGTCTTGACGGCGGGTGGTGCCAACTTCAAGGCCACACCTTCCTGCGTCTTGACGGCGAGTGGTGTCAACATCAAGATCACACCTTCCTGCGTCTTGACGGCGAGTGGTGTCAACATCAAGATCACACCTTCCTGCGTCTTGACGGCGAGTGGTGTCAACATCAAGATCACACCTTCCTGCGTCTTGACGGTGGGTGGTGCCAACATCAAGATCACACCTTCCTGCGTCTTGACGGCGAGTGGTGCCAACATCAAGATCACACCTTCCTGCGTCTTGACGGTGAGTGGTGTCAACATCAAGACACACCTTCCTGCGTCTTGACGGCGAGTGGTGCCAACATCAAGATCACACCTTCCTGCGTCTTGACGGTGGGTGGTGTCAACATCAAGATCACACCTTCCTGCGTCTTGACGGTGGGTGGTGCCAACATCAAGATCACACCTTCCTGCGTCTTGACGGTGGGTGGTGTCAACATCAAGATCACACCTTCCTGCGTCTTGACGGCGAGTGGTGCCAACGTCAAGACCACACCTTCCTGCGTCTTGACGGCGAGTGGTGTCAACATCAAGATCACACCTTCCTGCGTCTTGACGGTGGGTGGTGCCAACATCAAGATCACACCTTCCTGCGTCTTGACGGCGAGTGGTGCCAACGTCAAGACCACACCTTCCTGCGTCTTGACGGCGAGTGGTGTCAACATCAAGATCACACCTTCCTGCGTCTTGACGGCGGGTGGTGCCAACATCAAGATCACACCTTCCTGCGTCTTGACGGCGGGTGGTGCCAACGTCAAGACCACACCTTCCTGCGTCTTGACGGCGAGTGGTGTCAACATCAAGATCACACCTTCCTGCGTCTTGACGGCGGGTGGTGCCAACATCAAGATCACACCTTCCTGCGTCTTGACGGCGGGTGGTGCCAACGTCAAGACCACACCTTCCTGCGTCTTCACGGCGGGTGGTGCCAACATCAAGACCACACCTTCCTGCGTCTTGACGGCGGGTGGTGCCAACTTCAAGGCCACACTTTCCTGCGTCTTGACGGCGGGTGGTGCCAACATCAAGACCACACCTTCCTGCGTCTTGACGGCGGGTGGTGCCAACATCAAGATCACACCTTCCTGCGTCTTGACGGCGGGTGGTGCCAACATCAAGACCACACCTTCCTGCGTCTTGACGGCGGGTGGTGCCAACATCAAGGCACACCTTCCTGCGTCTTGACGGCGGGTGGTGCCAACATCAAGGACACACCTTCCTGCGTCTTGACGGCGGGTGGTGCCAACATCAACGTCACACCTTCCTGCGTCTTGACGGCGGGTGTTGCCAACATCAAGGTCACACCTTCCTGCGTCTTGACGGCGGGTGGTGCCAACATCAGGACACACCTTCCTGCGTCTTGACGGCGGGTGGTGCCAACATCAAGGACACACCTTCCTGCGTCTTGACGGCGGGTGTTGCCAACATCAAGGTCACACCTTCCTGCGTCTTGACGGCGGGTGGTGCCAACATAAAGACAACACCTTCCTGCGTCTTGGCGTCGTGTGGTGCCAATATCATGGCAGTTATAACATCAATAAATTATAATCAAAATTTAATTATTTTATTTTGTATATTTTGGCGTTACTGTCACTCAAATATTTAGATTTTATAAATAACAAATATATTTAATTCAATACATAAACATCATCCACATATAAACATCTACATGTAAACATCTACATGTAAACATCTACATGTAAACATGATCCACAAATAAACAGGAGCCAGATATAAACATCATCTACACACAATATAAACAACACCCACATATAAGTCTCGACACAGATGAGAGGTGATAGTGACACAGTGTAGTGTGTTAGGTGACAGTGTAGTGTGTTAGATGACACAGTGTAATGTGTTAGGTGACACAGTGTAGTGTGTTAGATGACAGTGTAGTGTGTTAGGTGACACAGTGTAGTGTGTTAGATGACACAGTGTAGTGTGTTAGGTGACACAGTGTAGTGTGTTAGATGACACAGTGTAGTGTGTTAGGTGACACAGTGTAGTGTGGTGGGTGACAGAGTAGTGTGTTGGGTGACAGTAGTGTTTTGGGTGACAGTGTAGTGTGTTTGGTGACAGTGTAGTGTGTTAGGTGACACAGTGTAGTGTGTTAGATGTCACAGTGTAGTGTGTTAGGTGACACAGTGTAGTGTTGGGTGACACAGTGTAATGTGTTAGGTGACACAGTGTAGTGTGTTAGATGACACAGTGTAGTGTGTTAGGTGACACAATGTAGTGTGTTAGATGACACAGTGTAGTGTGTTAGGTGACACAGTGTAGTGTGTTAGGTGACACAGTGTAGTGTGTTAGGTGACACAGTGTAGTGTGTTAGGTGACACAGTGTAGTGTGTTAGGGGACACAGTGTAGTGTGTTAGGTGACACAGTGTAGTGTGTTAGATGACACAGTGTAGTGTGTTAGGTGACACAGTGTAGTGTTAAGTGACATAGTGTAGTGTGTTGGGTGACAGTGTAGTGTGTTAGGTGACACAGTGTAGTGTGTTAGGTGACACAGTGTAGTGTGTTAGGGGACACAGTGTAGTGTGTTAGGTGACACAGTGTAGTGTGTTAGATGACACAGTGTAGTGTGTTAGATGACACAGTGTAGTGTTAGGTGACATAGTGTAGTGTGTTGGGTGACAGTGTAGTGTGTTAGGTGACACAGTGTAGTGTGTTAGATGTCACAGTGTAGTGTGTTAGGTGACACAGTGTAGTGTTAAATGACACAGTGTAGTGTGTTAGGTGACACAGTGCAGTGTGTTAGAAAACACAGTGTAGTGTGTTAGGGGACACAGTGTAGTGTGTTAGGGGACACAGTGTAGTGTTAGGGGACACAGTGTAGTGTGTTAGGGGACACAGTGTAGTGTGTTAGGGGACACAGTGTAGTGTGTTAGATGACACAGTGTAGTGTGTTAAGTGACACAGTGTAGTGTGTTAGATGACACAGTGTAGTGTTAGGGGACACAGTGTAGTGTGTTAGGGGACACAGTGTAGTGTGTTAGGTGACACAGTGTAGTGTGTTAGGGGACACAGTGTAGTGTGTTAGGTGACAGTGTAGTGTGTTAGGGGACACAGTGTAGTGTGTTAGGTGACACAGTGTAGTGTGTTAGGTGACACAGTGTAGTGTGTTAGGGGACACAGTGTAGTGTGTTAGGTGACACAGTGTAGTGTGTTAGAGGACACAGTGTAGTGTGTTAGGGGACACAGTGTAGTGTGTTAGGGGACACAGTGTAGTGTGTTAGGTGACACAGTGTAGTGTGTTAGGGGACACAGTGTAGTGTGTTAGGGGACACAGTGTAGTGTGTTTGGTGACACAGTGTAGTGTGTTAGATGACACAGTGTAGTGTTAGGTGACACAGTGTAGTATGTTAGATGACACAGTGTAGTGTGTTAGGTGACACAGTGTAATGTGTTAGGTGACACAGTGTAGTGTGTTAGGGGACACAGTGTACAGTGTAGTGTGTTAGGGGACACAGTGTAGTATGTTATTTGACACAGTGTAGTGTGTTAGGGGACACAGTGTAGTGTGTTAGGGGATACAGTGTAGTGTTAGGTGACACAGTGTAGTGTGTTAGGTGACACAGTGTAGTGTGTTAGGTGACACAGTGTAGTGTGTTAGGTGACACAGTGTAGTGTGTTAGGGGACACAGTGTAGTGTGTTAGGGGACACAGTGTAGTGTGTTAGGGGACACAGTGTAGTGTGTTAGGGGACACAGTGTAGTGTGTTAGGTGACACAGTGTAGTGTGTTAGGTGACACAGTGTAGTGTGTTAGGTGACGCAGTGTAGTGTGTTAGGTGACACAGTGTAGTGTGTTAGGTGACACAGTGTAGTGTGTTAGGGGACACAGTGTAGTGTGTTAGGTGACACAGTGTAGTGTGTTAGGTGACACAGTGTAGTTGTTAGGGACACAGTGTAGTGTGTTAGGGACACAGTGTAGTGTGTTAGGTGACACAGTGTGGATAAATCAGTGTATTGTCTTGTGAGCAGTCAGATGCTGCTCTACTGTGTTCAGTCACTTCTCCTCACTCTCATTTACTATACTTTCCTTGCCTCAATTATCTAGACAAAACTAGAGATACTAGACAATTATCCATCTCGGGAGACACATTGATAGTCTCTCTCACATTCTTGTGCACATGTAGTCTGTCTGTATCAGTTGTCTGTCTGTCTGTTGTCTCTCCATCTCCAGTTTTCACACAATGAACACAGCTGTGTTACTTAGGCACACAGCATGTTCACTACACAGAGCCTGAACACAGCAGCTCAGCGTGACGCAGAGTCTTACACACACACACACACACACACACACACACACACATACACTAACACACACACACACACACAACACACACTACACATACACACACACACACACACACAGTACACATACACACACATGACACACACACACACACATATACACACAGAAACACACACACACACCACAACACACACAAATGACACAGTCTACTGGTTAGACAAGGTAAAAAGTGACAGGGGAAAGTCGTGACTGCATTTCTTGAGTGAGAAGCTAGAGGGCTGGGCAGAATAACAGAAGAGCAATGGATCAGGAAACATGACAGGAAGGAAACAACGAGTGATGGTACGTGACGAGGTGTCAGAGTGAGCGCCTGTGATGAGCGGGATTCCACAAGGGTCAGTCCTAAGGCCGTTGCTGTTTCTGGTATATGTGAATGACATGACGGAATTGATAGATTCAGAGGTGTCCCTGTCTGCAGACGATGTGAAGCTAATGAGGAGAATTCAAACGGATGAGGATCAGATGGGACTACAAAGGAATCTGGGCAGGCTGCAAGCCTGGTCCAGCAACTGGCTCCTGGAGTTTAACTCCGCCAAGTGCAAAGTCATTAAGATTGGGGAACGTCAAAGAAGACCGCAGACAGAGTACAGGCTAGGAGGGGGGGGCAAAGGCTGCAAACCTCACTCAAGGAAAAGGATCTTGGAGTGAGTATCATACTGAGCACATCTCCTTAGGTGCACATTAACCAAATAACTGCTGCAGCATATGGGTGCCTGGCAAACCTAACAATAACGTTTCGACACCTGAGTAAGGAGTCATTCAAGACACTGTTCACCGTGTACGTCAGGCCCATAGTGGAGTATGCAGTACCAGTATCTAACCCACACATGGTGAAGCACATCAAGAAATTAGAGAAAGGGCAAAGGTTTTTCAACAAGACTAGTCCCGAAGCTAAGGGAAATGTCCTACGAGAAAAGGTTAAGGGAAATCAACCTGACGACACTGGAGGACAGGAGGGTTAGGGGAGACATGATAACGACTTATAAAATACTGAGAGGAATTGACAAGGTGGATAGGAACAGGATGTTTCAAAGATTGCACACAGTAACAAGGGGTCACAACTGGAAGTTGAAACCTCAGATGATCCACAAGGATGTTAGGAAGTACGTCTTCAGTCATAAAGTTGTCCGGAAGTTGTCGCTAGCGCACTCAGCTCACACACTAAGGTCCCGGGATCGATCCTCCGGTACGGCTGAAAAACATTAGGACGTGTTTCCATAAGACACCTACTGTCCGTGTCCCTGTTCACCCATCAGTAAAATGGGAACCTGGATGTTAGTAGACTGGTGTGGGTCGCATCCTGGGACAAAACTGATTTAATTTGACCGAAATGCTCAGCATAACAAGCGGCTTTCTATATAGTAGTATGTCATTGATGTCAGCTAGGACTGTACTTGTAGAAATACAGATATTACTATATATTATTATTATTTGGAGATTGATGTAGTGGAGGCAGGATCCATACATAGCTTCTAAGAAGAGGTACAGGAGCAGGGAGAGTGGACCTAGTAGCGACCAGCGAAGAGGCGAAGCTAGGAGCTGTGACTCGAGCCCTGAAACCTCAATTAGGTGAGTACACACACACTACCCAACACACTCGGCTGGAGTAGTACTTCCATGTTCCATCAACTGAAGGATGGGATGAACACCCAACACACAACAAGAAGAAAAAGAAGGGGGAGGAGGAGGAAGAGAAGTTATCTGTAGTCTACCTGGAGGGTGTTCCGGGGGTCAACGCCCCCGCGGCCCAGTCCTTGACCAGCCTTCCCAGTGGATCAGGGCTTGATCAACCAGGCTGTTACTTCTGGCCGCACATTGAAGACAAAGAAGCACTTGGAAGATAAATACTGATTGTAACCTCATCACTCCTTGGAGGTAGTGATTGTCTTTTTCTCTCCTTACTCACCTGGTTGGCACTGATTGTGAACTCTTCACAACAAGACTACATCACCTTGTTGGAAATGATTGTAAATTCATCAATACAAGACTACTACAATCACCTGGTAATGACTGGCTGTAAACTCTTCACAACTACAATCACACTTCAGCTTACACGGTTAGATTGTATCAACATAATACACCTTGGAGGGATTTAAGTACAATCTCAACCACTCTACGTAAGGCAGTGCAATGTAGCGAGCTGCAACAATCATTGTAGATGGTCAGTGTGGCAGCACAGGTCAACACTAGTCGGGACCTCACCTTCACTTACATAATCTTATCACTGTCTTGATGTCACCTTCACTTACATAATCTTATCACTGTCTTGATGTCACCTTCACTTACATAATCTTATCACTGTCTTGATGTCACCTTCACTTACATAATCTTATCACTGTCTTGATGTCACCTTCACTTACATAATCTTATCACTGTCTTGATGTCACCTTCAAGTTATCATCACTTTCACCTTATTGTCGTAATCTCACCTTCAATATCTTATCACTCATTGTAAGTCAGGCTTAACTCGTAAATCAGGTTTCTCATTAAGTCAGTTTAACTACAGTACATCAGTGTTATCACTGCAGTAAGTCAGTGTTTACACTACAGTAATGTCAGTGTTTACACTGCAGTAATGTCAATGTTTATACTCAGTAATCAGTGTTTATACTGCAGTAACGTCAGTGTTTACACTACAGTAATGTCAGTGTTTATACTGCAGTAATGTCAATGTTTACACTACAGTAATGTCAGTGTTTATACTACAGTAATGTCAGTGTTTACATTACAGTAATGTCAGTGTTTACACTACAGTAATGTCAGTGTTTACACTACAGTAATGTCAGTGTTTACACTACAGTAATGTCAGTGTCTACACTACAGTAATGTCAGTGTTTACACTACAGTAATGTCAGTGTTTACACTACAGTAACGTCAGTGTTTACACTACCTTAACGTCAGTGTTTACACTACAGTAATGTCATTGTTTACACTACAGTAATGTCAGTGTTTACACTACAGTAATGTCAGTGTTTACACTACAGTAATGTCAGTGTTTACACTACAGTAATGTCAGTGTTTACACTACAGTAATGTCAGTGTTTAACTACAGTAATGTCAGTGTTTACACTACAGTAATGTCAGTGTTTACACTACAGTAATGTCAGTGTTTACACTACAGTAATGTCAGTGTTTACACTACAGTAATGTCAGTGTTTACACTACAGTAATGTCAGTGTTTACACTACAGTAATGTCAGTGTTTACACTACAGTAATGTCAGTGTTTACACTACAGTAATGTCAGTGTTTACATTGCACTGTTCCACACTTGATAAACATAACTATGACGTAGACATTACCAGCATTTTAAAGGGCTTTCTCATCAAGGGGTGGCGCACTGATGATGACGAAGGGATCTTGATCTAAGAAACCGGCATTGCTCTCCCTTGCCTCATATCAAACATGAATGCCCTATATTTGCCAGGCACTCTATGACCCCTAAGGGTTTACTAATTCCGCATACATATAATAGCCTAATAACTACTGTGTCAGCAACACTAAGCT
Source organism: Cherax destructor (assembly GCA_009830355.1). NCBI lineage: Eukaryota > Metazoa > Arthropoda > Malacostraca > Decapoda > Parastacidae > Cherax > Cherax destructor. Next base: position 15,359 of record WNWK01014957.1, read on the forward strand.
GACGAGGTCGTCAACCTGATGCCGCGGGGGCAGTGATCCCAGGAAGCTCCCACAGCGGCAAGAACCAGTCGTCAAACACGCATGCAAAAAGTCATCCTTCAGCTTAAGGACCAAGAAGGCAGTACACGACCACTTCTCCCTCCCTCCCTCCTTTATCTGTCAATATAGGATGCCTCTCCCTTCCTCCCTGGTGTCGTGTTCTGGACACCTCTCCTTCCTGGTGTAGTGTACTGGACACATCTCCTTCCTGGTGTAGTGTACAGGACACCTCTCCTTCCTGGTGTAGTGTACTGGACACTTCTCCTTCCTGGTGTAGTGTACTGGACACCTCTCCTTCCTGGTGTAGTGTACTGGACAACTCTCCTTCCTGGTGTAGTGTACTGGACACCTCTCCTTCCTGGTGTAGTGTACTGGACAACTCTCCTCCCTGGTGTAGTGTACTGGACACCTCTCCTTCCTGGTGTAGTGTATTGGACAACTCTCCTTCCTGGTGTAGTGTACTGGACAACTCTCCTCCCTGGTGTAATGTACTGGACAACTCTCCTTCCTGGTGTAGTGTACTGGACAACTCTCCTTCCTGGTGTAGTGTACTGGACAACTCTCCTTCCTGGTGTAGTGTACTGGACACCTCTCCTTCCTGGTGTAGTGTACTGGACAACTCTCCTCCCTGGTGTAGTGTACTGGACAACTCTCCTTCCTGGTGTAGTGTACTGGACAACTCTCTTCCTTGGTGTAGTGTACTGGACAACTCTCCTTCCTGGTGTAGTGTACTGGACAACTCTCCTTCCTGGTGTAGTGTACTGGACAACTCTCCTCCCTGGTGTAGTGTACTGGACAACTCTCCTTCCTGGTGTAGTGTACTGGACAACTCTCCTTCCTGGTGTAGTGTACTGGACAACTCTCCTTCCTGGTGTAGTGTACTGGACAACTCTCCTTCCTGGTGTAGTGTACTGGACAACTCTCCTGGTGTGTTACTGACACTCCTCCTGGTGTAGTGTACTGGACAACTCTCCTTCCTGGTGTAGTGTACTGGATAACTCTCCTCCTGGTGTAGTGTACTGGACAACTCTCCTTCCTGGTGTAGTGTACTGGAAACTCTCCTTCCTGGTGTAGTGTACTGGACAACTCTCCTTCCTGGTGTAGTGTACTGGAAACTCTCCTCCCTGGTGTAGTGTACTGGACAACTCTCCTCCTGGTGTAGTGTACTGGATAACTCTCCTCCCTGGTGTAGTGTACTGGACAACTCTCCTTCCTGGTGTAGTGTACTGGATAACTCTCCTCCCTGGTGTAGTGTACTGGACAACTCTCCTCCCTGGTGTAGTGTACTGGACAACTCTCCTTCCTGGTGTAGTGTACTGGGCAACTCTCCTCCCTGGTGTAGTGTACTGGACAACTCTCCTTCCTGGTGTAGTGTACTGGATAACTCTCCTCCCTGGTGTAGTGTACTGGACAACTCTCCTTCCCTGGTGTAGTGTACTGGATAACTCTCCTCCCTGGTGTAGTGTACTGGACAACTCTCCTTCCTGGTGTAGTGTACTGGACAACTCTCCTTCCTGGTGTAGTGTACTGGATAACTCTCCTCCTGGTGTAGTGTACTGGACAACTCCTTCCTGGTGTATTACTGGATAATCTCCTGCCTGGTGTAGTGTACTGACAACTCTCCTCCCTGGTGTATTGTACTGGACAACTCTCCTCCCTGGTGTGTGTACTGACACCTCCTTCCTGGTGTAGTGACAGGACAACTCCTTCTGGTGTAGTACTGGATAATCGGTCCCTGGTGTACTCTAGTAACTTTGGGTTCTAGTTCTAGGCCTTTGTGTATGCATATTCTTTGCGGTATCCTGCAAGGATGGGAGGTGCACAGGATGGGTATGGGGTGCACAGGATGGGTATGGGGTGCACAGGATGGGTATGGGGTGGGATGGGTATGGGGTGCACAGGATGGGTATGGGGTGCACAGGATGGGTATGGGGTGACAGGATGGGTATGGGTGTGCACAGGATGGGTATGGGTGCACAGGATGGGTATGGGTTGCACGGGATGGGTATGGGTTGCACAGGATGGGTATGGGGTGCACAGGATGGGTATGGGGTGCACAGGATGGGTATGGTGTGCACAGGATGGGTATGGGTTGCACAGGATGGGTATGGGGTGCACAGGATGGGTATGGGTTGCACAGGATGGGTATGGGTTGCACAGGATGGGTATGGGGTGCACAGGATGGGTATGGGGTGCACAGTAAACTAGCCACTTCTAAATCTTAACACTCTTCAGTTACTATCCATAACTATAATGGAACAACATTATATTAACGACCTCATAGATAACACTGTCTTATATGAAGACTGTTCAGTGTACACAGTGTGACTTGACTGTGTGAATAACACCACATGTGACCAGAACAATATTGTCCACACCATGTATCACTCACCTCCAGCACCACTCAACACCAGCACCACTCAACACCAGCACCACTCACACCACTCTTCCCACTCCGTGGCACTAGAACACTCCTTCTCGCCCAACACGAGGAGAATCTTCCAGCAGTGTCAGGAAGAAAGAAAAGGAAGAACGAGTTAATTTAGTAGATTAATTATACACCATAATGATGATTAATATTCATGACAACAGCAACAGCAACAGTAGCAGCAGCAGAAGTAGGAAAAACAGCAGCAGTAGCAACAGCAGAAGTAGGAAAAACAGCAGCAGCAGCAGCAGCAGCAGAAGTAGGAAAAACAGCAGCAGCAGCAGAAGTAGGAAAAACAGCAGCAGTGGCCGTAGCAGAAGTTGGAAAAACAGCAGCAGCAGCAGCAGCAGAAGTAGGAAAAACAGCAGCAGTAGCAGCGAAGTGGAAAAACAGCAGCAGCAGCAGCGAAGTGGAAAAACAGCATCAGTAGCAGCAGCAGAAGTAGGAAAAACAGCAGCGTAGCGGCAGCAGGAAGTAGGAAAACAGCAGCAGCAGCAGCAAGTAGGAAAAACAGCGAGTGGCGGCAGCAGTGGAAAACAGCAGCAGCAGCAGCAGCAGAAGTAGGAAAAACAGCATCAGTAGCAGCAGCAGAAGTAGGAAAAAGCAGCAGCAGCAGCAGAGTAGGAAAACAGCAGCAGTGCAGCAGCAGAGTAGGAAAAACAGCAGCAGCGGCAGAAGTGGGAAAACAGCAGCGTAGCAGCAGCAGAGTAGGGAAAAACAGCAGCAGCAGCAGAAGTAGGAAAAACAGCAGCAGTGCAGCAGCGAAGTGGGAAAAACAGCAGCAGCAGAGCGAAGTAGGAAAAACAGCGGTGCAGCAGGAGTAGGAAAAACAGCGAGCAGCAGAAGTAGGAAAAACAGCAGCAGAGCAGCAGCAGAGTGGGAAAAACAGCGAGCAGCAGCGAAGTAGGAAAAACAGCAGCGTAGCAGCAGCAGGAAGTGGAAAAACAGCAGCAGCAGCGCAGAAGTAGGAAAAACAGCAGCAGTAGCAGCAGCAGAAGTAGGAAAAACAGCAGCAGCAGCAGCAGCAGAAGTAGGAAAAACAGCAGCAGTGGCAGCAGCAGAAGTAGGAAAAACAGCAGCAGTGGCAGCAGCAGAAGTAGGAAAAACAGCAGCAGTGGCAGCAGCAGAAGTAGGAAAAACAGCAGCAACAGGAGGAAGATAAGGAGGAAGAGGAGTAAGGTAGCAAGAAATCTTACCGCTGACTAAATTGTTTACTTCACGACTCTTGACACAAATTTCACTGAAGAATCGCAACAAAACAGTAAATTTCACTTCCGGAAGGCGCCGCCCATTATGGTGGCAGCACTTGTTTTGTCTCTCACGCCCACGTCATCGACCCACGCCCACACCACCCACCCACACCCTAACTATCTCTCCTCACCCACCGTCCACACCCACACAAGATACTGCTAAGTGTGGATTGTAAAGTCTTAACAGAGGTCACTGATTATCTTCCCTCCACCCAGCTGCACCACCCTCCACCCAGCTGCACCACCCTCCACCCAGCTGCACCACCCTCCACCCAGCTGCACCTCCACCGCTGCCACTCCACCCAGCTGCACCACCCTCCACCCAGCTGCACCACCCTCCACCCAGCTGCACCACCACTCCACCCAGCTGTCCACCCTCCACCCAGCTGCACCACCCTCCACCCAGCTGCATCACCCTCCACCCAGCTGCACCACCCTCCACCCAGCTGCACCACCCTCCACCCAGCTGCACCACCCTCCACCCAGCTGCACCATCTCCACCCAGCTGCACCACCCTCCACCCAGCTGCACCACACTCCACCCAGCTGCACCACTCCTCCACCCAGCTGTTCCACCCTCCACCCAGCTGTTCCACCTCCACCCAGCTGCACCACCCTCCACCCAGCTGTTCCACCCTCCACCCAGCTGTTCCACCCCTCCACCCAGCTGCACCACCCCTCCACCCAGCTGCACCACCTCCACCCAGCTGCACCACCCTACACCCGGCTGCATCACCCACACCCAGCTGCACCACCCTCCACCCAGCTGCACCACCTCTCCACCCAGCTGCACCCACCTCCACCCAGCTGCACCACCTCTACCCAGCTGCACCACCCTCCACCCAGCTGCACCACCCTCCACCCAGCGTTCCACCTCCACCCAGCTGCACCACCCTCCACCCAGCTGCACCACCTCCACCCGGCTGCACCACCCACACCTGGCTGCATCACTCCTACACCCGGCTGCACCACCCTCCACCCAGCTGCACCACCCTCCACCCAGCTGCACCACCCTCTACCCAGCTGCACCACCCTCCACCCAGCTGCACCACCCTCCACCCAGCTGTTCCACCCTCCACCCAGCTGCACCACCCCTCCACCCAGCTGCACCACCTCCACCCAGCTGCACCACCTCTCCACCCAGCTGCACCACCCTCCACCCAGCTGCACCACCCTCACCCAGCTGCACTACCCTCCACCCAGCTGCACCACCCTCCACCCAGCTGTTCCACCTCTCCACCCAGCTGCACCACCTACACCCAGCTGCATCACCCTACACCCAGCTGCATCACCCTCCACCCAGCTGCACCACCCTCCACCCAGCTGCACCACCCTACACCCAGCTGCATCACCCTACACCCGGCTGCACCACCCTCCACCCAGCTGCACCACCCTCCACCCAGCGCACCACCCTACACCCGGCTGCATCACCCTACACCCGGCTGCACCACCCTCCACCCAGCTGCACCACCCTCCACCCAGCTGCACCACCCTCCACCCAGTGCAACACCCTCCACCCAGCTGCACCACCCTACACCCAGCTGCATCACCCTACACCCAGCTGCACCACCTCCACCCAGCTGCAACACCTCCACCCAGCTGCACGACCCTCCACCCAGCTGCACCACCCTACACCCAGCTGCATCACCCTACACCCAGCTGCATCACCCCACACCTGGCTGCATCACCCTACACCCGGCTGCACCACCCTCCACCCAGCTGCACCACCCTCCACCCAGCTGCAACACCCTCCACCCAGCTGCACCACCCTTCCACCCAGCTGCATCACCCTACACCCAGCTGCATCACCCTACACCTGGCTGCATCACCCTACACCCGGCTGCACCACCCTCCACCCAGCTGCATCACCCACACCCAGCTGCACCACCCTACACCCAGCTGCACCACCCTCCACCCAGCTGCACCACCCTCCACCCGGCTGCACTACCCTCCACCCAGCTGCACCACCCCACCCAGCTGCAACACCCTCCACCCAGCTGCACCACCCACACCCAGCTGCATCACCACACCCAGTTGCATCACCCTACCCCCTGGCTGCATCACCCTACACCCGGCTGCACCACCTCCACCTGGCTGCATCACTCCTACACCCAGCTGCACCACTCTCCACCCAGCTGCACCACCCTCCACCCAGCTGCACCACCTCCACCCAGCTGCACCACCCTCCACCCAGCTGCACCACCCTCCACCCAGCTGCACCACCCTCCACCCAGCTGCACCACCCTCCACCCAGCGGTTAATTTTGAGTTTATGTTTCGACATGACTTGTCATCACCTGCACATGACGTACCGCCACTTTATAAATTGATATTCTCTGAACAAAAGATTGGTGACCCAAAGTGTAAGACGGGAGTATTCTTTCCATTAAATAAACGGGTTTCCCCTCTTCCCACTAACGTATTCCCCTTTTCCTCTCCCTCAAGGGAGGTTCCTTTACGCTAGGAATTAGATCTGTGCTCAGCCCTGAGTTGAGTCTGAATACCTTTCATTCCCTCAACAGGCGCTGTATAATCCCTAGGAGTTTAGCGCTCCCCATGATTATAATAATAATCCCCCTCCCCTTCACTCAGTCTGGGTGGCCTGGGGTGAGATCCCAGGTACAACACACAAACACTGGTGTGCTAACCCTGGGTGACCAGTGTCTGAGTGAAAGAAATTTCGGAGCAAGGCAGGAACCGTGGGAGGGGCGGAGGCAGGAAGGGTGGAGGCAGGGAAGGGTGGAGGCAGGGGAAGGGTGGAGGCAGGAAGGGTGGAGTCAGGAGGGGCGGAGGCAGGGAGGGACGGAGGTAGGAAGGGAGGGGGTAGGGAGGGGCGTAGGCAGGGGAGGGAAGGAGGTAGAGAGGGGAGGAAGTAGGAAGGGGAGGGGGTAGGAGGTACAATAACTGGGGATGAAGTGAGAAGAAACGTCAAGCAAAATGAGGAATTTAATAATAATAATAATAATCTTTATTTCTACAAGTACATGATACAACTTAAAGAGACCACAGCTGACATCAAGACGTACTATATAGAAAGTTCTTTGTTATACAGAGCATTTCGGGCGATCCACACCATCAGCTAACACCCAGGTACTTAATTTTATTATTAAACAAGGTTGGGTACAGTGCACCCAACACTGATGTGTACAGTGCACCACAACACTGATGTAGGACAGTGCACCACAACACTGATGTAAGTACAGTGCAACCACAACACTGTGAAGTACAGTGACCACAACACTGATGTAAGTACAGTGCACCACAAACCCCCCCCCCCCCCCCCCCCCCCCCCCCCCCCCCCCCCCCCCCCCCCCCCCCCCCCCCCCCCCCCCCCCCCCCCCCCCCCCCCCCCCCCCCCCCCCCCCCCCAAAAAAAAAAAAAAAAAAAAAAAAAAAAAAAAAAAAAAAAAAAAAAAAAAAAAAAAAAAAAAAAAAAAAAAAAAAAAAAAAAAAAAAAAAAAAAAAAAAAAAAAAAAAAAAAAAAAAAAAAAAAAACCTTACTACCACCACATTCACTACCAGCCTTACTCTACCACTACTACTACCACTACCAGCCTTACCTCTACCACTACTACTCCACTATCAGCCTTACCTCTACCATACTACTCCACTACCAGCCTTTCTACCACTACTACTTCCACTACCAGCCTTACCTCTACCACTACTACTACCACTCACCAGCCTTACCTCTACCACCACTACTTCCACTACCAGCCTTACTCTACCACATACTTCCACTACCTAGCCTTACCTCTACCATACTACTTCCACTACCAGCCTTACTCTACCACTACTACTTCCACTACCAGCCTTACCCTCTACCACTACTACTTCCACTACCAGCCTTACCTCTACCACTCACTACTTTCCCCTACCAGCCTTACTCTACCACTACTACTTCCACTACCAGCCTTACCTCTACCACTACTACTCCACTACCAGCCTTACCTCTACCACTACTACTTCCACTACCAGCCTTACCTCACCACACTACTTCCACTACCAGCCTTACCTCTACCACTACTACTTCCACTACCAGCCTTACTCTACCACTACTACTACCACTACCAGCCTTACCTCTACCACTACTACTTCACTACCAGCCTTACCCCACCACTACTACTTCCACTCCAGCCTTACCTCTACCACTACTACTACCACTACCAGCCTTACCTCTACCACTACTACTCACTACCAGCCTTACCTCTACCACTACTACTTCCACTACCAGCCTTACCTCTACCACACTACTCCACTACCAGCCTTACCTCTACCACTACTACTCCACTACCAGCCTTACCTCTACCACCACTACTTCCACTACCGCCTTACCTCTACCACTACTACTCCACTACCGCCTTACCTCCTACCACCACTACTTCCACTACCAGCCTTACCTCTACCACTACTACTACCACTACCGCCTTACCCACCACTACTACTCCACTACCAGCCTTACCTCTACCACTACTACTTCCACTACCAGCCTTACCTCTACCACTACTACTCCACTACCAGCCTTACCACTACTACTCTCCTACCTACCACTACTACTACCCACCAGCCTTACTTACCACTACTACTCCACTACCAGCCTTACCCTACCACTACTACTTCCACTACCAGCCTTACCTCTACCACTACTACTTCCACTACCAGCCTTACCCCTACCACTACTACTACCACTACCAGCCTTACCTCTACCACTACTACTTCCACTACCGCCTTACTCTACCACCACTACTACTACTACCACCCTACTATCCAGCCTTACCCTCACCACTACTACTTCCACTACCAGCCTTACCTCTACCACTACTACTTCCACTACCAGCCTTACCTCTACCACTACTACTTCCACTACCAGCCTTACCTCTACCACTACTACTTCCACTACCAGCCTTACCTCTACCACTACTACTTCCACTACCGCCTTACCTCTACCACTACTACTACCACTACCAGCCTTACCCTCTACCACTACTACTCCACTACCAGCCTTACCTCTACCACCACTACTCCACTCACCAGCCTTCCCCTACCACTACTACTACCACTACCAGCCTTATTACCACCACTACTCCACTACCAGCCTTACTCACCACACTTCCATACCAGCCTACTCTACCACTACTACTCCACTACCAGCCTTACCTCTACCACTACTACTCCACTACCAGCCTACCTCTACCACTACTACTTCCACTACCAGCCTTACCTCTACCACTACTACTTCCACTACCAGCCATTACCACCACTCACTACCAGCCTTACCTCTACCACCATTTCCACTACCAGCCTTACCTCTACCACTACTACTTCCACTACCGCCTTACCTCTACACTACTACCTCACTACTTACCACTACTACTCCACTCAGCCTTACTCTACCACTACTACTTCCACTACCAGCCTTACCTCTACACTACTACTCCACTACCAGCTTATCTACCACTACTACTCACACAGCCTTACCTCTACCACTACTACTTCCACTACCAGCCTTACCTCTACCACTACTACTTCCACTACCAGCCTTACCTCTACCACTACTACTTCCACTACCAGCCTTACCTCTACCACCACTACTTCCACTACCAGCCTTACCTCTACCACTACTACTTCCACTACCAGCCTTACCTCTACCACTACTACTCCCACTACCTGCCTTACCTCTACCACTACTACTCCCACCTCTCTTGTCCTTATATATACTGGCTCCTCTCCTTTCTGTTAGTGTGACTTTGTAAATGGTCCAAGTCGGACCGAAACGTCGTCGTAAGCTCCTCTTTTCTATGTGCGAGTTATTTGTGTATTGTTCCAGTCACGGTATTGTGCCTTTTTGTTCTTTACTGATATAACTACACTGGAGACTCAATACTGATGAGTAACACACACATGGTATCTTCACTGACGAAACGTTTCGCGTGCACTGCAAGGTTTCATCAGCTGAATACAGAGATGAATTAATCTTGACACGTTCATGAATAAGACACATGTGCAGCACTTGGGAATAAAGGAAACATACATAGATGCTGACAAAGAAATAACTCGAAGCACTGGATCCAAGTTGTAAAAATTCAAGTTAACGAAAGCTATATTAAATTAGTGGGTTTAGCAATAGAGGTGCTGAAGAATGGAACAAGTTGCTACGTAGCGTCACTGAACCAACACCTTGTGTAGAGTTAATAATAGGTTGGACAACTGTGAGTGAGAGCGGTCGAGAGTGAGATGACCTGCCTAGTATAGGTCAGTATTACGAACACACGTATAGTATGAACATCAAAAATGGTATACAATATCGACAGGTTGGTAAGTAAGACACAAGGTAACAGTAGATGCCTAACTGTTGCCTATGTGTCTTACCAACCTGTCGGTATTGTATACCATTTTTGATATTCACTCTGTCAGACACTGCAACACAATGGTATCTTGGTACGGAAGAGAAAACACCTTGGACAACTTTTTCAAGTGAGAATGGTTGGATCTGAGAGGGACGTGACCTCTCAGTGATTACATTTCCCGTCTACTACTCTACACCTCTCCTTCCCACAGTATATAAGTCTCCACTGTCGCTTGATCTTAAAAATGGTTATAACTAATCATAATTTTTAAAGGGGTGGACCGGTAAGCCAGCGGAAGGTCTCGGTCAGATGACCAACGGCGGGTCATCATCTGTCTAAGACCCGCGTCAGGAAACATTTGCCCTGTTTCCTGACGAACCTTACCTAACCTTGATCTTCACATTGTTTCAGACTATGGAACAGACCTCTTCTCCAGGCTGAGGGACTGATAACCTCAAATGTTCGTCTCCAAGGGTGATGGACTGATTACATCGTCTTCACATCTCTACTGCTCCTGCCTACTTTCTATACTCGACTGAAGAAGCCTACTGTGTAGGCGAAACATTTCAGATTAAAGATGCTTAACTGTTGCCTGTGTCTTATTTATCACAGGTATAGTATGGCCTGTGTACCTGGTTGTAATGGGATTAAAGTGGAGTAAACAAAACTCAACAATAGTATATGACTTGTATTTTCCTTCATCAGATTTTAACAAGCTTTTATTTACAAGTACATACACTATGTACAATATGTACAGTGGTAGAATAATTAGTGTACAACACGATGAAACGAGGACAAAAGCCATAGAATTCATTGGAGAACATACAAAGAAGAATGACTAAAATGATTTACAGTATAAGAAATCTCCCGTATGAAGATAGACTTAGAGCGTTGAATCTCCACTCTCTGGAGAGACGTAGAATGAGGGGAGATATCATCGAGGTGTACAAGTGGATGATGGGCATAAACAAAGGAGATATTAATAAAATACTGAGGATATCGAACCAAGTAAGAACCAGAAATAACGGATTTAAATTGGATAAATTTAGATTTAGAAAGGACATAGACAAGTACTGGTTTTCGAACAGAGTTGTAGATGCGTGGAACAATCTTCCGAGTACTGTGATAGAGGCTAGGACCTTGGGTGGCTTTAAAAAGAGATTGGACAAATATATGAGTGGGAGGGGCTGGGTTTGATTGGTGTCGTGAGTACGCGAATAAATTCTTAGGTAGTGGTCGTTTTGATATGGACCTGCCTTGTAAGGGCCAGTAGGCCTTCTGCAGTGTTCCTCCATTCTTATGTTCTTATGTTCTTATGCACCGTGCTCGACCAGCAGCCCAGACAAGTCTGTCAGTTCACTAGGCACAAGTGAACCATGTTGCTTCAGCTTTGGCGGGCTTGTCTGTGATTGGTCATTGAACCAAGGTACTGATTTAACGATGGGTACTCTATTGATCGTTAAATCCTTAGCACCCGGTTCGCTGGTCGGGAGGCAGCCTATATGGGAGTGACATATGCCGAATAAAATGTAACATACACATGCCAAAGTACCTACCTGGAGGGTGTTCTGGGAGTCAACACCTCCACGGATCTGTCCTTGACCAGGCCTCCCAGTGGATCAGGGCCTGATCAACCAGGCTTTCACTGCTGGCCACATGCAGTCCAATGTACGAACCACAGTCCGGCTGATCGGGTACTGAGTTTAGGTATCTGTTCAGCTCCCTCTTGAAGGCAGCCAGGGGTCTACTGGTAATTCCCCTTGTGCATGGTGGGAGGCTGTTGAACAGTCTTGGGCTCCAGATACTTACTGTGTTTTCTCTTAGTCTACTTTTCATTGGGAGTATGTTTAACCGCCTGTCTAGTCTTTTGCTTTCAAAGGGAGTGATTTCTGTATGCAAATTTGGGACCAGTCCCTCTAGGGTTTTGCAGGTATAGGTTATGATGTATCTCTCTTGCCTGCGCTTCAAACATTCCCAGTAATTAAGATGCTTGATTAAACTTATATATGCAGTGAAGGTTCTCTGTACATTCTCTAGGTCTGCGATTTCACCTGCGTTGAATGGGGCTGTTAGTGTACAGCAGTACGATGCTGTGCTCCTCCGCTCTCATGGTCTTGTTATCAGTGTGCTGATATCTTATTCTATATGACAATTACGTATTGGAAACAGAAACTACTTATGTTTCCTTTATATATTCCATCACACAGGATGAGTTTCTTGTATCACGTGATGGAACCTGTCAACCTGAGCACCAGGGAAACACAAAGGAATGGCAGGAACGAAACCGGGAAGGATGGAGGAACTATACGGAAAAATGATGATGCTCTAGAGGGGACGCAGAGGTAAGAAAGTGAGAGTGAAAGTTGATTAGAGACAGTAATAGGGAAGAGAAAGTGTACGTGGGAAGGAGAAAGTAAACGGTAAGGAGGGTAGGATGGAAATGGGGAAGATTATTATTACTGTATTCATAAGAAAGCGCTAAATCCGATTGGGATATATATATATATATATATATATATATATATATATATATATATATATATATATATATATATATACAGTGTACGTTTGATGGTCCCCAAACTCACCCTTTATGTAAGTTTATTTTTAAATGCTTTTGTAAGTGTAATTTTGGGTCTAAAAGGACTAGTCTTTTTAAACTTTTCTTAAGGAGATAAATTGTTTGTAATGCATTGAACAGCATTCTGGAATGAAAAAATATCGTAAACCGGTACCACTGTATATATATATATATATGCGTGCCGATTAGGTAAAACTTGCTATTTTGGCTTAAATAGCAACGCTCACCTGCCATACAAGACAAGTGAAAATTTGTGTATGCAATAATTTCCAAAATCATTCTGAACATAACGAAAAATTAGACACATATGCAACACTTGGGTATCTTTATTGTGGAAACGTTTCGCCACACAGTGGATTCTCAGTCCAATACAAAGAAGAAAGTAGTAATAAAGGAGGAGTTTGAGGTAATCAGTCCTCGGCCTGGAGTCGATGTGTTCAGTCCATCAATCTTGAAGTAAATACAATATAAGGCAAATAGAAGTTGCTTATATACTGTAGACAGGTGAGATGAAGCAGGAGGAGGCGGGTCATAGTGGTATATATATATATATATATATATATATATATATATATATATATATATATATATATATATATATATATATATATATATATATATATTTTATTACATAATATGGTACAAAGATTTAAGAGATACATTGTTATAAAGATGGCATATACAATAATTTCGCCAAAATCATTCTGAACATAACGAAAAAATTAGACACATATGCAACACTTGGGTATCTTTATTGTGGAAACGTTTCGCCACACAGTGGCTTCCTCAGTCCAATACAAAGAAGAAAGTAGTAATAAAAGGAGGAGTTTGAGGTAATCAGTCCCTCGGCCTGGAGTCGATGTGTTCAGTCCATCAATCTTGAAGTAAATACAATATAAGGCAAATAGAAGTTGCTTATATACTGTAGACAGGTGAGATGAAGCAGGAGGAGGCGAGGTCATAGTAGTATCATCCACTAGTCGAAGTAACAGCAACTTCTTGGGATCTTGATACAAAGGGATTCTTCAACATTTGTCCAAACCTTTGGACAAGGACTTACTTCGACTAGTGGATGATACCACTATGACCCCGCCTCCTCCTGCTTCATCTCACCTGTCTACAGTATATAAGCAACTTCTATTTGCCTTATATTGTATTTACTTCAAGATTGATGGACTGAACACATCGACTCCAGGCCGAGGACTGATTACCTCAAACTCCTCCTTTTATTACTACTTCTTCTTTGTATTGGACTGAGGAAGCCACTGTGTGGCGAAACGTTTCCACAATAAAGATACCAATGTTGCATAGTGTCAATTTTTCGTTATGTTCAGAATGATTTTGGCGAAATTATTGTATATGCCATCTTTATAACAATGTATCTCTTAAATCTTTTGTACATATTATGTAATAAAATATATATATATATATATATATATATATATATATATATATATATATATATATATATATATATATATATATATATATATATATATATATATACCACTATGACCCGCCTCCTCTGCTTCATCTCACCTGTCTACAGTATATAAGCAACTTCTATTTGCCTTATATTGTATTTACTTCAAGATTGATGGACTGAACACATCGACTCAGGCCGAGGACTGATTACCTCAAACTCCTCCTTTTATTACTACTTTCTTCTTTGTATTGGACTGAGGAATCCACTGTGTGGAAACGTTTCACAATAAAGATACCCAAGTGTTGCATATGTGTCTAATTTTTCGTTATGTTCAGAATATTTTGGCGAAATTATTGCATACACAAATTTTCACTTGTCTTGTATGGCAGTGAAGCTTGTCAAAGTTTACAAATAGCAAGTTTTTAATCCAGACATTATACTATGATATACAGTGGACCCCGGTTTGTATTTTTCATTCAGAATGCTTTCAAGTGCATTACCAAACGATTTATCTCCTTAAGAAAGTTGTAAATAGACTAGTCCTTTTAGACACCCCAAATTCACTTAAAAAGCATTTAAAATTAAACTTACATAAAAAGGTGAGTTTTGGGGACCATGAAACTAGAGGTACCACTTTTTATATATATATATATATATACGTCGTGCCCTAATAGGTAAAACTTGCGATTTTGGCTTATATAGCAAACGTTCTTCTTGTCGAATAAGGCAAGCGAAAGCGAAAATTTGTGTATGCAATAATTTCGCAAAAATTATTCTAGACCTAACGAAAAAAATGTTTCATTGTGTTTGTTTATTATTAAATTACTGTAAACTTATATAAAATATATTTAGTTGTATTAGGCTAAATTAAATTGCGCTTGTTATAATAAGGTTAGGTAAACTTTCTAAGATTCTTTTGGTACAAAATTATTAATATATACACACACACATATATATATATATATATATATATATATATATATATATATATATATATATATATATATATATATATGCCAGCTCTGAGGAGCTGGATGAGATTTTCGCATTATAATCAGTGACAAACATGTAACAATATGTACTAGACATGTATCTCACACTGTGTACTGTATATGCCATCTTTATAACAATGTATCTCTTAAATCTTTTGTACCATATTAGTAATAAAATATATATATATATATATATATATATATATATATATATATATATATATATATATATATATATATATATATATATATATATATATATATGAAAACACTATGAAATAAATTCAGTCTTGACTACTCACATTATCAGGATATAGTTCCTTGATAATGATAGTCGCTAATTCTTCTATTTTTCAAGTGGTTTTTGCATATTTTGATATCACCTGTTTACTATGATCTTTTGCATATATATATATATATATATATATATATATATATATATATATATATATATATATATATATATATATATATATATATATATATATAAATCACTATGAAAAATAGAAGAATTCCAGCGCTTGGACTCTCACATTATCAGGATATAGTTCCTTGATAATGTGAGTAGTCACGAAAGCGCTTGGAATTCTTCTATTTTTCATAGTGGTTGTTTTGCATATTTTGATATCACCTGTTTACTATGATCTTTTGCATATATATATATATATATATATATATATATATATATATATATATATATATATATATATATATATATACATATATATATATATATATAATCAGCATAGATGGCGTATGGAGAAGAGACTATGTTTATCAACAGTTTGGTAGATCATAGAGGTATCGACGCAGGTGTGAGATGTGTCATTAGCCTGGTAATATTGACAGTGTCGTGACACTTGACCTAGTAACACTTATCATCCATAATTGCTACACTACACTACACTCACCGCACATTCTCACAACCACTACCAACACTCTCCTCGTCTCAACACCTACACTCTATGCTTCACTTGTAAACCTCAGATTGAACTATCAAAATGTAAATATATAAAAATAAGCTCTAATATAGGACAAGTAAAAGCAGCACTAACGATAAAGGTTGTACATTTTTTCCCATGATGTCACGGCATTACAATATCTATCACTGTACACATCACAGTACTTGACGAGCGTCACAACACATAGTGGAGCTCCATACAGTAATTCTAGATGGGTGGTAGAGGCGGTGGGAGGTTCACGGTACTGGGTCACATTACAGTATAGCACAAACCACCAGTGATACACCTGTGACCAGTTTCAGTTCTTTCCACTCCCGCAGTCCTGCATGTGACCTAACTTACCTGGTAATACCTACATCATCAGCTACTGATGCTGCAGTCAGCAGGTCTACACATCCATCACTACCTGCACGAATATATCACATGTCCTCTCATGTCGTGTTTCCTCAATATTTCATAAATCTGCTGATAGAAGGTAAAAGAACCTTGGACCAGGAATGCTGAGCCATTGTTCTCTTCCCGTGCTTACGAAATCCCTGCTTTTCACTGAGTTTCATTCAAGAGAGGAATGTAATGCATGAGGAATGTAAGGGACTTAGGAGAAACTTTGTGGGAAGATCTTGGGTTCAGGGACCACAGCAGTGTTACTATCACAACTTCAAGAAAACTAGAAGCTTTTTGATCGCTACACAAACCGAGAAAGGTATCCCCGTATTGCATAACCCCATCCCCATTATCTCAGTGCACACGAAAGGAACAGTGCAGAATGCGACGTGAGTTTCTAATACAGGTAAATATCATCAGTGAAAATCTGAAGTCAGTCACAAGACACATTCACAAGTTATCACATGGATCTAATGTCTCAATTTCTTCAATAAAAATGACAAAATAGGACATAAACAGCAACAAACTAATTCAAACTCTTCATTAAAAAACACCAGCTTTAGTCAGACTCAAGAGGCATGACTCACGAAATCGTAATAACACGATTGCAAACATATCAGGGAACGGGTGGGGTTCAAACCCATGGCGAGTGAGTCCTAAAACTCACAGGACAGTGTATTAACTACTCGACACACTGGCCGAGTGGTTAACACACTGGCCTGTGAGTTTTAAGATTCATTTGCCATGGGTTCAAGTCCCACCTGTTCCGTGACTTGAAGAGGCCTATTAAGTTTGAAGCCGCTAAGAAGATGCATTATTAAGTTATCAGCATTGAAAGGTTGAAGCCAGTCAGTTGAGATGCTGAAAAATTATCACATTAAAACCAATACTTGGCCATTTCCGTATTAAAAGGGGCAAAATGGCATGTACGCACTCCATTAACAATACCAACCTTCTGAGCAGCATACACCAGTTCGAACCACAGCCTGGTTGGTCAGGTACTGACTTAAGGTGCCTGTCCAGTGCCTTCTTGAAGACAGCCAGGGGTCTATTGGTAATCCCCCTTATGTATACTAGGAGGCAGTTGAACAGTCTTGGGCCCCGGATACTTATTGTGTTGTCTCTCAATGTACTCGTGGCGCCCCTGCTTTTCATTGGGGGAATGTTGCATCTATTATAGCTGATATTATTAGAAGCCATATAATATAATATAATATTACTGTCACGAGGGATATGGTTATCAAACAGATAGATAAACTGAAGCAAAATAAGTCCCCAGGACCCGACGAGTTGTTTTCCAGGGTACTTAAAGAATGCAAGATGGAACTTAGTCAGCCATTAACGAATGTGTTTAACACGTCCATCCTAACTGGTGTTGTGCCAGAGATGTGGAAGATAGCTAATGTAGTTCCTATATTCAAATCAGGGGATAAGTCCAGTCCATCAAATTACCGTCCAATAAGCCTCACGTCTATAGTAGGCAAATTATTAGAATCAATTATAGCTGATATTATCAGAAGTCACCTTGAAGAACATAATTTGATTAATGAATCTCAGCATGGGTTTACGAGAGGTCGTTCCTGCCTGACAAATTTACTGACGTTTTTCAATAAAACATTTGAGGCAGTAGACAGTGATAAAGAATATGATATAGTTTACTTGGATTTCAGTAAGGCCTTCGATAGAGTACCTCACAAGAGACTCTTAAGAAAGGTGGCAGCTCATGGTATAGGAGGTAAAGTTCTAGCATGGATAGAGGCATGGCTTACCAATAGAAAGCAGAGAGTTTCCATTAATGGGGTCAAATCTGAATGGGGATTTGTCACCATTGGCGTTCCACAAGGATCAGTTTTGGGCCCATTGTTGTTCATAATTTACATAAATGACCTTGATGAAGGAATTGCAAGTGACATGAGTAAATTTGCTGATGATACAAAAATAGGCCGTATAATTCATTCTGAGGAGGATACCAATGAACTCCAGGAGGATTTGGATAAATTAATGTCTTGGTCTGAAAAGTGGCAGATGAAGTTCAATGTGGACAAGTGTAAGGTGCTAGTCGTTGGTAATGAAAATATCCCTCGAATTTATAAACTAGGTGAAGTTGAGCTTGATCATACAGAATGTGAAAAGACTTGGGAGTCATGGTAAGCAGAAATCTAAAGCCAAGACAACAGTGCCTAAGTGTGCGCAATAAGGCTAACAGATTACTAGGATTTATTTCAAGAAGTATAAGCAACAGAAGTCCAAAAGTTATTTTACAACTCTATACATCACTAGTGAGACCTCATTTGGATTATGCAGCTCAGTTTTGGTCTCCTTACTACAGGATGGATATAGATTCATTGGAGAACATACAAAGAAGAATGACTAAAATGATTTACAGTATAAGAAATCTCCCGTATGAAGATAGACTTAGAGCATTGAATCTCCACTCTCTGGAGAGACGTAGAATGAGGGGAGATATCATCGAGGTGTACAAGTGGATGATGGGCATAAACAAAGGAGATATTAATAAAATACTGAGGATATCGAACCAAGTAAGAACCAGAAATAACGGATTTAAATTGGATAAATTTAGATTTAGAAAGGACATAGGCAAGTACTGGTTTTCGAACAGAGTTGTAGATGCGTGGAACAATCTTCCGAGTAGGGTGATAGAGGCTAGGACCTTGGGTGGCTTTAAAAAGAGATTGGACAAATATATGAGTGGGAGGGGCTGGGTTTGATTAGTGTCGTGAGTACAGGAGTAAATTCTTAGGTAGTGGTGGTTTTGATAAGGACTTGCCTTGTATGGGCCAGTAGGCCTTCTGCAGTGTTCCTCCATTCTTATGTTCTTATAACCATAAGTTGATTAATGATACTCAGCATGGATTCACGAGGGGGCGTTCCTGCCTATCTAATTTATTAACCTTTTTTTAGTAAAGCTTTTGAGGCTGTTGATCACGATAAAGAATTCGATATTGTTTATTTAGATTTTAGTAAGGCTTTTGATAGAGTACCGCACCAGAGACTGTTAAAGAAAGTGGCAGCTCATGGCATTCGGGGAAAAGTGCTGTCATGGGTCGAGTCATGGCTCACCAATAGGAAGCAGAGAGTGTGCATAAATGGGGTTAAATCCGAGTGGGGATCTGTAACAAGTGGTGTTCCACAGGGATCAGTCTTAAGCCCGTTGTTGTGTATAATATATATCAATGACCTTGATGAGGGAATTACTAGTGATATGAGCAAATTCGCCGACGACACGAAGATAGGTAGGATAATTGATTCAAACGTAGATGTCAGGGAACTTCAGGAGGATTTAGACAAACTCAATTCCTGGTCAGAAAAGTGGCAGATGCAGTTCAATGTAGATAAATGCAAGGTTCTGAAGCTCGGGAGTGTCCATAACCCAAGCACTTATAAGTTAAATAACGTAGACCTTAGCCATACAGATTGCGAGAAGGACTTGGGGGTGATGGTAAGCAGCAACCTTAAACCAAGACAGCAATGCCTAAGCGTACGTAATAAGGCAAACAGATTACTGGGATTTATATCAAGAAGTGTAAGCAACAGAAGTCCAGAGGTTATATTACAGCTTTATACATCGTTAGAAAGGCTTCAACTAGATTACGCAGCTCAGTTCTGGTCTCCATATTACAGAATGGATATTAATTCGTTAGAAAACATTCAGCGTAGAATGACTAAATTAATACATAGCATTAAAAATCTTCCGTATGAAGAAAGATTGAAGACCCTAAAATTACATTCACTTGTAAGACGAAGAATGAGGGGAGACATGATCGAGGTATACAAGTGGAAAATGGGTATTAACAAAGGGGATATAAATAAGGTCTTGAGGATATCTCTCCAAGAGAGAACCCGCAATAATGGATTCAAATTAGATAAGTTTAGATTTAGAAAGGATATAGGAAAGTATTGGTTTGGAAATAGGGTAGTTGATGAGTGGAACAGTCTGCCTAGTAGGGTTATTGAAGCTAGGACCTTGGGTAGTTTCAAATTTAGGTTGGATAAATTCATGAGTGAGAGGGGTTGGATTTGAGTGGGAATTGCACATGAGTAAATAGAATTATCAAAGCTTATTTCTTGGGTAGCATTGAAGATTAGGTTGAACAAATATTTTGTTAGTGGGATGGAATGTGAAGGACCTGCCTAGTATGGGCCAACAGGCCTGCTGCAGTGTTCCTCCTTTCTTATGT
Organism: Cherax destructor; assembly: GCA_009830355.1. Taxonomy (NCBI): domain Eukaryota; kingdom Metazoa; phylum Arthropoda; class Malacostraca; order Decapoda; family Parastacidae; genus Cherax; species Cherax destructor. Next base: position 35,961 of record WNWK01014957.1, read on the forward strand.
TCTTATGTAATGACGTGCGTGGGAAACAATGACGTACGTGGGAGACTTCCAAGACTCATTTAAGTGTTATTATTGGATTTTCTGGACCTAAACTGGAATCAACAATCTAAGAGTGAGCTGCTGATGTCTAAGACATTACCAGGACGTGTGCTGTCAGCTATATAATTATTTGACGGCGTTCTGATACAGCAACAGTTCTCACTAAGCAGGACATGTGTTGATGGGTGTCTTGTCCTGACTTCAACACTCAAGTAATATAGCTGAGAGTCAGGTAAAATCCATTACATAAGAACATAAGAAAGAAGGAACACTGCAGCAGGCCTACTGGCCCATGCGAGGCAGGCCTACTGGCCCATGCGAGGCAGGCCTACTGGCCCATGCGAGGCAGGCCTACTGGCCCATGCGAGGCAGGCCTACTGGCCCATGCGAGGCAGGCCTACTGGCCCATGCGAGGCAGGCCTACTGGCCCATGCGAGGCAGGCCACTGGCCCATGCGAGGCAGGCCTCTGGCCCATGCGAGGCAGGCCTACTGGCCCATGCGAGGCAGGCCTACTGGCCCATGCGAGGCAGGCCTACTGGCCCATCGAGGCAGGCCTACTGGCCCATGCAGCAGGCCTACTGGCCCATGCGAGGCAGGCCTACTGGCCCATGCGAGGCAGGCCTACTGGCCCATGCGAGGCAGGCCTACTGGCCCATGCGAGGCAGGCCTACTGGCCCATGCGAGGCAGGTCCAAGTCTCCAACAGGCTTAAGCCAATGCCCCGACCCAGCCAGGTCAGGTTACATTCACTTAAGGAAGGAGAACTGCATCTGACCTAGTAGCACAAGCTAGTCAGGACCAACTCACACCCACCCGCACCCACTCATATAATTATCTAGCCCACCACCTGGAGCTACCGTCTAAAGGTAGTCAGGTCACTACCACTTAAGGAATTAGTACAGCAACTGACCTGGTAGTACAAGCTAGTCAGGTCCAAACTCACACCCACCCACACATGTATGTATCTAACCTATTTTTAAAACTACACAACGTCTTAGCATCTATGACGGTACTCGGGAGTTTGTTCCACTTATCCACAACTCTATTACCAAACCAATGCTTTCCTATATCCTTCCTGAATCTGAACTTTTCCAGTGTTGGTATACGAAAATGAGGTGATTTAACTCTGGAGTATGTCAGTGTCACGTCATGTCGTGTCTTCACTCTTCTTAAGTCCTCATTTAGAACATTTAACCTGGTAATGAATCCAGGAACCAGGTGTCAACAAGTGTAACCGTGTTCATTATACGTACTTGTTTTATATAGCGCCCCCTGTCCAGAGAAGTGTTCCCCTGTCCAGAGAAGTGTTCCCCTGTCCAGAGAAGTGTTCCGCCTGTCCAGAGAAGTGTTCCCCCTGTCCAGAGAAGTGTTCCCCCTGTCCAGAGAAGTGTTCCCCTGTCCAGAGAAGTGTTCCCCCTGTCCAGAGAAGTGTTCCGCCTGTCCAGAGAAGTGTTCCCCCTGTCAAGAGAAGTGTTCCCCCTGTCCAGAGAAGTGTTCCCCCTGTCCAGAGAAGTGTTTCCCCTGTCCAGAGAAGTGCTCCCCCTGTCCAGAGAAGTGTTCCCCCTGTCCAGAGAAGTGTTCCCCCTGTCCAGAGAAGTGTTCCGCCTGTCCAGAGAAGTGTTCCCCCTGTCCAGAGAAGTGTTCCCCTTGTCCAGAGAAGTGTTCCGCCTGTCCAGAGAAGTGTTCCGCCTGTCCAGAGAAGTGTTCCCCCTGTCCAGAGAAGTGTTCCCCCTGTCCAGAGAAGTGTTCCCCCTGTCCAGAGAAGTGTTGCCCAAATCTTTGACAGTGTCGTGGCTGGTATGCTCTTGCTCACCACAGACTCAAATTAACAGAGTTAGTCAAGAATATATACAGATATTTTCCTCCAGAGCGCCGTCAGCAGTTAACTCGGGAGGTAGAGATGACTTTAATGTTTGTATTCCTATTGTCCGCATAACATGATACGAAACTGTGATGTGTGTGTGTGGTATATGAGTTAAATGAATCTTGTAACATGGACGAGTGGTTAACGCACTGTCCTGCAAGTTTTAGGACTCACCTGCCCTGGGCTCGAACCCTCACCCGCTCTGTGATTTAGTGATCCTAATTAAAGGTGCTACGACACTACCTGGCCGAGCTCGCTATACGAATGAGGTAATCAAATAATGAAATATATTTCCATATTAAAAATTATACAGTATTTATAATAATATTTATAATATTTAAAAATCGATACATCACCGTAGTCAGTTAATTTAACATTAAACCACCTATATCACACCACTAATATTAATGTAATATAGGTAGTTAAATGTTACAATTATTATATATGTTGAAGGCTAATGAGAAAGCGTGAAGGTGTCATGACAGTGTCTCATGGGAAAGCTTTTTATTCTGACTGGACTCTGCTTTTGTTTACTCTCATTGTGAGTCTCTCAAAAATATGAACATTTATTTGGTTATATTACCTGTTATACTTTATGACTGACTCTACCCGGGTATAGTCCTAGGCAAGTCCAGGCGTTACCTGGAGTATACCAGGAGGGTGTTTCGGTGTACCTGGGCTGGGGGGTCAACGCCCCCGAGGCCCAATCCATGACCAAGTCTCGTTACACTTGTTGCTCCTGTTGGACAAGTCTCCTTCAACTGTTGCCTCTGTTGGACAAGTCTCCTTCAACTGTTGCCTCTGCTGGACAAGTCTCCTTCAACTGTTGCCTCTGTTGGACAAGTCTCCTTACAACTGTTGCCTCTGTTGGACAAGTCTCCTTCAACTGTTGCCTCTGTTGGACAAGTCTCCTTCAACTGTTGCCTCTGCTGGACAAGTCTCCTTACAACTGTTGCCTCTGCTGGACAAGTCTCCTTACAACTGTTGCCTCTGTTGGACAAGTCTCCTTCAACTGTTGCCTCTGTTGGACAAGTCTCCTTACAACTGTTGCCTCTGTTGGACAAGTCTCCTTCAACTGTTGCCTCTGTTGGACAAGTCTCCTTACAATTGTTGCCTCTGCTGGACAAGTCTCCTTCAACTGTTGCCTCTGCTGGACAAGTCTCCTTCAACTGTTGCCTCTGCTGGACAAGTCTCCTTACAACTGTTGCCTCTGTTGGACAAGTCTCCTTACAACTGTTGCCTCTGTTGGACAAGTCTCCTTCAACTGTTGCCTCTGCTGGACAAGTCTCCTTCAACTGTTGCCTCTGCTGGACAAGTCTCCTTACAACTGTTGCCTCTGTTGGACAAGTCTCCTTCAACTGTTGCCTCTGTTGGACAAGTCTCCTTACAACTGTTGCCTCTGTTGGACAAGTCTCCTTCAACTGTTGCCTCTGCTGGACAAGTCTCCTTCAACTGTTGCCTCTGCTGGACAAGTCTCCTTCAACTGTTGCCTCTGTTGGACAAGTCTCCTTCAACTGTTGCCTCTGTTGGACAAGTCTCCTTACAACTGTTGCCTCTGTTGGACAAGTCTCCTTCAACTGTTGCCTCTGCTGGACAAGTCTCCTTCAACTGTTGCCTCTGTTGGACAAGTCTCCTTACAACTGTTGCCTCTGTTGGACAAGTCTCCTTACAACTGTTGCCTCTGTTGGACAAGTCTCCTTACAACTGTTGCCTCTGTTGGACAAGTCTCCTTCAACTGTTGCCTCTGTTGGACAAGTCTCCTTACAACTGTTGTCTCTGTTGGACAAGTCTCCTTACAACTGTTGTCTCTGTTGGACAAGTCTCCTTACAACTGTTGTCTCTGTTGGACAAGTCTCCTTACAACTGTTGTCTCTGTTCACCTAGCAATAATAAGATACCAGGGTGTAAGGTTAGGTTCTGTCTACCTGCAGTTCAATCTCTTTGATTAAGCTAAATAAATCCAGGGAAACGTAAATTTAACCAAAAACAAGGAAATTAAAAGCCCTCCGCGATGCGTCTGGCAACGCTGTGGCATAACCAGGAAACGTTGGAATCTGTACGAGTATGACTGGTGGTGGTGGTAGAGCCAGAGCTGCACCACCAGGCAGAAGTCTGGTGGTGGTAGTGCCAGATCTGCACCACCAGGCAGGAGTGTGGTGGTGGTAGTGCCAGAGTGGCACCACCAGACAGGAGTGTGGTGGTGGTAGTGCCAGAGCTGCACCACCAGACAGGAGTGTGGTGGTGGTAGTGCCAGAGCTACACCAACAGACAGGAGTGTAGTGGTGGTAGTGCCAGAGCTGCACCACCAGGCAGAAGTCTGGTGGTGGTAGTGCCAGATCTGCACCACCAGGCAGGAGTGTGGTGGTGGTAGTGCCAGAGTGGCACCACCAGACAGGAGTGTGGTGGTGGTAGTGCCAGAGCTGCACCACCAGACAGGAGTGTGGTGGTGGTAGTGCCAGAGCTACACCAACAGACAGGAGTGTAGTGGTGGTAGTGCCAGAGCTGCACCACCAGGCAGAAGTCTGGTGGTGGTAGTGCCAGATCTGCACCACCAGGCAGGAGTGTGGTGGTGGTAGTGCCAGAGTGGCACCACCAGACAGGAGTGTGGTGGTGGTAGTGCCAGAGCTGCACCACCAGACAGGAGTGTGGTGGTAGTAGTGCCAGAGCTGCACCACCAGACAGGAGTGTGGTGGTGGTAGTGCCAGAGCTGCACCACCAGGCAGAAGTCTAGTGGTGGTAGTGCCAGAGCTGCACCACCAGGCAGAAGTCTGGTGGTGGTAGTGCCAGATCTTCACCACCAGGCAGGAGTGTGGTGGTGGTAGTGCCAGAGCTGCACCACCAGGCAGTAGTGGTGGTGGTAGTGCCAGAGTGGCACCACCAGACAGGAGTGTGGTGGTAGTAGTGCCAGTGGCACCACCAGACAGGAGTGTGGTGATGGTAGTGCCAGAGTGGCACCACCAGACAGGAGTGTGGTGGTGGTAGTGCCAGAGTGGCACCACCAGACAGGAGTGTGGTGGTGGTAGTGCCAGAGCTGCACCACCAGACAGTAGTGGTGGTGGTAGTGCCAGAGTGGCACCACCAGACAGGAGTGTGGTGGTAGTAGTGCCAGAGTGGCACCACCAGACAGGAGTGTGGTGGTAGTAGTGCCAGTGGCACCACCAGGCAGGAGTGTGGTGGTGGTAGTGCTAGTGGCACCACCAGACAGGAGTGTGGTGGTAGTAGTGCCAGTGGCACCACCAGGCAGGAGTGTGGTGGTGGTAGTGCTAGAGTGGCACCACCAGACAGGAGTGTGGTGGTAGTAGTGCCAGTGGCACCACCAGGCAGGAGTGTGGTGGTGGTAGTGCTAGAGTGGCACCACCAGACAGGAGTGTGGTGGTAGTAGTGCCAGTGGCACCACCAGGCAGGAGTGTAGTGGTGGTAGTGCCAGAGCTGCACCACCAGACAGGAGTGTGGTGGTAGTAGTGCCAGAGTGGCACCACCAGGCAGGAGTGTGGTGGTGGTAGTGCCAGAGCTGCACCACCAGACAGGAGTGTGGTGGTAGTAGTGCCAGAGTGGCACCACCAGACAGGAGTGTGGTGGTGGTAGTGCCAGAGCTGCACCACCAGACAGGAGTGTGGTGGTAGTAGTGCCAGTGGCACCACCAGACAGGAGTGATGCTGCTCTACAACGTTGTTCACTTCACTTATTCGACCGGAAGGTGTTTCCTGTTTTCCGGAGTGACGGGAGGGGGGGGAGGGGAGGGGTGGCGGGTTAAGGGTGGCGGGGAAGGGTGGCGGGAGGGGAGGCGGGGAGGGGGAGGGGAAGGGCCGAAGGAGGTATGAAGCGGTGGTGAGTTGAGGGTTTGGGAGGGGAAGGGATGGAGGGAAGAGGGAAGGTGTGTACACTGAGAGTTTATTTTATCTACATTTATGGATTAAATTATTCTTGATGGTAATGTATCTAGCTGATGCGTACTCAGCCTGCATGACACTCGTGAACTCCAGCCTGCATGACACTCGTGAACTCCAGCCTGCATGACACTCGTGAACTCCAGCCTGCATGACACTCGTGAACTCCAGCCTGCATGACACTCGTGAACTCCAGCCTGCATGACACTCGTGAACTCCAGCCTGCATGACACTCGTGCACTCCAGCCTGCATGACACTCGTGCACTCCAGCCTGCATGACACTCGTGAACTCCAGCCTGCATGACACTCGTGAACTCCAGCCTGCATGACCCTCGTGACTCCAGCCTGCATGACACTCGTGCACTCCAGCCTGCATGACACTCGTGCACTCCAGCCTGCATGACACTCGTGCACTCCAGCCTGCATGACACTCGTGCACTCCAGCCTGCATGACACTCGTGCACTCCAGCCTGCATGACACTCGTGCACTCCAGCCTGCATGACACTCGTGCACTCCAGCCTGCATGACACTCGTGCACTCCAGCCTGCATGACACTCGTGCACTCCAGCCTGCATGACACTCGTGCACTCCAGCCTGCATGACACTCGTGCACTCCAGCCTGCATGACACTCGTGCACTCCAGCCTGCATGACACTCGTGCACTCCAGCCTGCATGACACTCGTGCACTCCAGCCTGCATGACACTCGTGCACTCCAGCCTCATGACACTCGTGCACTCCAGCCTGCATGACACTCGTGCACTCCAGCCTGCATGACACTCGTGCACTCCAGCCTGCATGACACTCGTGCACTCCAGCCTGCATGACACTCGTGCACTCCAGCCTGCATGACACTCGTGCACTCCAACCTGCATGACACTCGTGCACTCCAGCCTGCATGACACTCGTGCACTCCAGCCTGCATCACACTCGTGTACTCCAGCCTGCATGACACTCGTGCACTCCAGCCTGCATGACACTCGTGCACTCCAGCCTGCATGACACTCGTGCACTCCAGCCTGCATGACACTCGTGCACTCCAGCCTGCATGACACTCATGCACTCCAGCCTGCATCACACTCGTGCACTCCAGCCTGCATGACACTCGTGCACTCCAGCCTGCATCACACTCGTGCACTCCAGCCTGCATCACACTCGTGCACTCCAGCCTGCATGACACTCGTGCACTCCAGCCTGCATGACACTCGTGCACTCCAGCCTGCATGACACTCGTGCACTCCAGCCTGCATGACACTCGTGCACTCCAGCCTCCATGACACTCGTGCACTCCAGCCTGCATGACACTCGTGCACTCCAGCCTGCATGACACTCGTGCACTCCAGCCTGCATGACCCTCGTGCACTCAATACACTTGAAACCTAACTAAGTAAAACTAAACATTAGAAATTGACTAAACATTACCAGAACTAAATATTACATAAACCATACCACGGGTGGGGTTAGAACCCGCGATCATATAGTCTCAAAACTGCAGACCGTCTGATCGCGGGTTCTAACCCCACCCGTGGTATTGTTTGTTTGCAATCGTGTCATTACGATTTCGTGAGTCAAGTTAAATATTACATTGAAAACAACAGAAACTGCAAAGGTAACTACGAATGAAAGGTAACAATATACGTATTTCGAGCAGATAAAACTTTATTATAATGTGACAAGACAATGTAACACAAAACTTGACCTTATGTCTGGGCCAGAGACCATCTGGGGTGCCCAGAGCACCACAGCTGTTATGTGAAGCCAGCACGTGGGTGCCACTCAGAGGTCAAAGGTCGTCCCGAGAGAGAGGAAGAGGGATGAGGGGGTAAGCCAGGGGATCATGAGTGAGGGAAGACTAAGACAAACTGGCTACACAAGATTACAGTGTCATCACATTTCCTTCCACGTGATGACATGTGAAAAATATTTCAAGGCTGGCGGATCGCTAGTTATCTGATGGATTGACACAAATTATAGCAATGTTTCCTGTCTTTGAATGCACATAAGAGGAAGAGAGGGAGGGAATTACTTTAAAAGGGGCACCTAAGTTCTCCCGTTTTCTAATAACATGTTCATTTTTCCACTATAATCTACCTTGTCCATAATTACTATCGCATTTGCTTTGTCTGTTTCGTAAGGTGAAGTCCAGGATATTTCCTTAATTCATGGTATAACTTTACAAATCTTTGATAATAATAGTGTTGTAGAGGTCTGAGCTGTGCTCAGACCTCTACAACACAATTATCTCCTTCACCTTACTATACAGACAAAGCAAATGCGATAGTAATTATGGACAAGGTAGATTATAGTGGAAAAATGCAGACTTAGGTACCTCTTAAGCGAGGGGAGTGTACATGTTCCGTCCACCTGGCACCCATATGTTTATGTCCTACATCTGTTACTTATTATCCACTAATTAACTATTCCCACACTGAAAGGTTATTCATAAGAACATAAGAACATAAGAAAGGAGGAACACTGCAGCAGGCCTGTTGGCCCATTCTAGGCAGGTCCTTCACATTCCATCCCACCAACAGAATATTTGTTCAACCTAATTTTCAATGCTACCCAAGAAATAAGCTTTGATAATTTTATTTACTCATGTGCAATTCCCACTCAAATCCAACCCCTTTCACTCATGAATTTATCCAACCTAAATTTAAAACTACCCAATACTCCTTAATTAAGAAACGTCTTGTTTGGGTAAGGCGTGATTTATGTGCTAGTTATTTAAGCACTTGTTTAACTTAAAGTTAAATAAGATTAGGAGTAAACCATGAGTAGGAATGGTTGAATTATACTTTGCATAATAAGGGACTTTACAAAAAAATATACATACAAGATGAAACTTACACTGACGATAGCAGATAAATGAGTGAAATCCTGAAATCTCAGTATGACTTATGTTTAGTGAGTTGTTAACCAGATTAAAGGTTGGCAATCCGAATGATTTTTTTATGAAAGAAACTCAAAACTTTGTGAACTCCAAAATTTCTCCCCATATTATTCTGAAAGAACCATTCACAGCACGCCCATACACTGCTCCAAGCTCAGACTCATGGAACTCCATTGGAGAGGGAGTCTAGACACTGGGGTCACCCACCGTCGTTAAAAACAACGGATATAGTCCCACTCCACAAAGGTGACAGCAAAGCAATAACAAAGAACTACAGAACGATAGCACTAACGTCCCACATTATAAAAATCTTTGAAAAAGTTTTAAGAAGAAAGATCACAAACCCCATGGACTCACAAAATTTGCACAACCTAAGGCAGCTTGTGTTTAGAACAGGTCGCTCCTGCCTCTCGCAACTACTGGGCTACTATGATATGGTCTTGGATGCACTGCAAGACAAACCATGGATGTAATATACACAGACTATGTAAAAGCCTTTGATGAGTGCGATCACTGTGTAATAGCACACAAATTACGTGTAAAAGGAGTAACTGGAAAAGTGAGCTGATGAATATTTAATTTTATAATGAAAGTAACACAAAGTTTAATAGTGAACAGAGTGGAATCAGAAGCTGCAATAATGAAAAGCTCTGTTTAACAAGACACAGTACTTGCCTCTGTTCTTTCTTATTCTCATATCTGACATAGACGCATAAATCAAAGCACCGTATCCTCCTTCGCAGACAATGCTAGAATCTGCATGAGAGTGGCATCTATTGAGAACACAGCAAACCTCTAAGCTGACATAAACAAAGTCTTCCTGTGGGCCACTGACAAATTTCAGTTACTCGAATCCCTCAGTAGAGCATAAGACTAATTTGAGAGACCTGGGAGTGATTATGTCAGAAGATCTAACTCTCAAGGATTACAGCAATGTCACTATCATAACCGCAAGGAAAATGATCGGCTGGATAACTAGAACCTTTAAAACAAGGAATGCCACTCCTATGATGATCAACTCTTAACAGCTCCATTCAAGGCGAAATTAAGACCCGGACTGCAAATTCAGTCAACACCTAAATTACTAGAAAGCGTTGAAGTCCTCGATCTGACTCCTTGGAACATAGGCGAAAAGCATTATAATCTACACCCGAAATAATTCTACGGCACAGTTACTTCACTAAGGAAAAACTCATAATGTAAAGGAACCAAGACTTTCAATGTTTTATACATAAGGAAATTACCAACAGACCCTGCTCGTCTTCAGAAGGAACTGGATAAGTTTTTAAGTCAGTGCCTGATCAGCCGGGCTGTGGTACTGGGCTTCGTGGGGCTAGAACCAGGTCACCTTCCGGGAGGCCCGGCCTGGTCTCCCTCGGAACACACTCCAAGTAGACTCCAGCAACTGAACGTATGGGTAATATATATATATATATATATATTTTTTTTTTTTTTTTATTAACACATCGGCCGATTCCCACCAAGGCAGGGTGGCCCGAAAAAGAAAAACTTTCATCATCATTCACTCCATCACTGTCTTGCCAGAAGGGTGCTTTACACTACAGTTATAAAACTGCAACATTTACACCCCTCCTTCAGAGTGCCGGCACTGTACTTCCCATCTCCAGAACTCAAGTCCGGCCTGCCGGTTTCCCTGAATCCCTTCATAAATGTTACTTTGCTCACACTCCAACAGCACGTCAAGTATTAAAACCATATGCCTCCATTCACTCCTATCAAATACGCTCACACATGCTTGCTGGAAATCCAAGCCCTCGCACACAAAACTTCCTTTACCCTCCCTCCAACCTTTCCTAGGCCGACCCCTACCCGCCTTCCCTCCACTACAGATTTATACACTCTCGAAGTCACTCTGTCTCGTTCCATTCTCTCTACATGTCCAAACCACCTCAACAACCCCTCCTCAGCTCTCTGGACAATCGTTTTGGTAATCCCGCACCTCCTCCTAATTTCCAAACTCCGAATTCTCTGCATTATATTCACACCACACATTGACCTCAGACATGACATCTCCACTGCCTCCAGCCTTCTCCTCGTTGCAACATTCATCACCCATGCTTCACACCCATATAAGAGCGTTGGTATAACTATACTCTCATACATTCCCTCTTTACTTCCATGGACAAGGTTCTTTGTCTCCACAGACTCAAGTGCTCCACTCACCCTTTTCCCTCATCAATTCTATGATTCACCTCATCCTTCATAGACCCATCCGCCGACATGTCCACTCCCAAATATCTGAATACATTCACCTCCTCCATACTCTCTCCCTCCAATCTGATATCCAATTTTTCGTCACCTATTCTTTTTGTTATCCTCATCACCTTACTCTTTCCTATATTCACTTTCAATTTTCTTCTTTTACACACCCTACCAAATTCATCCACCAACCTCTGCAGCTTCTCTTCAGAATCTCCCAAAAGCACAGTGTCATCAGCAAAAGCAACTGTGACAACTCCCACTTTGTATTTGCTTCTTTATCTTTTAGCCCAACACCTCTTGCCAAGACCCTCGCATTCACTTCTCTTACAACCCCATCTATAAATATATTGAACAACCACGGTGACATCACACATCCTTGTCTAAGGCCCACTTTTACTGGGAAATAGTCCCCTTCCCTCCTACACACTCTAACCTGAGCCTCACTATCCTCATAAAAACTCTTCACTGCTTCAGTAACCTTCCTCCTATTCCATACACCTGCAACATCTGCCACATTGCCCCCTATCTACCCTATCATACGCCTTTTCCAAATCCATAAATGCCACAAAACATCTTTACCCTTATCCAAATACTGTTCACCTATATGTTTCACTGTAAACACTTGGTCTACACACCCCTACCTTTCCTAAAGCCCCTTGTTCATCTATCCTGCTTTCTGTTTTACTCTTAATTCTTTCAATAATAACTCTACCATACACTTTACCAGGTACACTCAACAGACTTATTCCCCTATAATTTTTGCACTCTCTTTGTCCCCTTTGCCTAATATAATATATATATATATATATATATATATATATATATATATATATATAATACATATATATATATATATATATATATATATATATATATATATATATATATATATATATATATATATATATATATATTATATATATATATACGAATTGCCTACATTCAGCAGTACAGAAATGAAGTTAAAGAATAAAGAATACCTAACAAATGAAGCCACAGAAAGGAAGGAATTGATCTCTTGCAATGATAATGTGGCTGCAACATAACCTTGATCGAATACATTAATTTGTATTGCTTTTCATTGTTAATATTAATATTAATATATTAAGAATGTATTGAATGAGCATAAATACGTATGTATCTATGTAAATTAACAAGAACCCAATGAAAATATGTCACAATGAGTTTAGGTCATTCTAGGTTAAAATCTACATAATGTACATAGTGCATTCTAAAAAATGTATATGTAGCAAGCTGTACCTTGCCTTGCTTGCCTTACCTTACCAACAGCCTAAATTTACTTACTAGCGTTACATGTATATGTGTGGCTGTAACACACGACATACACCTCCATGGAAATACAGTGCTAGTCACGGCATTATGCCGCCCTCCCTCACACACGTACCAAAACACACATACCATGAAAGATTATAATATATATATATATATATATATATATATATATATATATATATATATATATATATATATATATATATATATATATATATATATATATATATATATGTCCTGGCTTTAAGTGAGACAAAGCTGAAGGGGTAGGAGAGTTTCAGTGGGGAGAAATAAATGGGATTAGATCAGGGGTTTCAAATAGAGTTAGAGCTAAAGAAGGAGTGGCAATAATGTTGAATAATCAGTTATGGCAGGTAAAAAAGGAATATAAATGTATAAATTCAAGGATTATGTGGAGTAAAATAAAGGTTGGATGTGAAAAGTGGATTATACTAAGTGTTTATGCACCTGGAGAAGAGAGAAGTGTAGAGGAGAGAGAAGATTTTGGGAAATGTTGAGTGAGTGTGTGGGAGTTTTGAACCAAGTGAGAGAGTAATTGTGGTTGGGGATCTTAATGCTAAAGTGGGTAAAAATGTTGTGGAGGGAGTAGTAGGTAAATTTGGGGTGCCAGGGGTAAATGTAAATGGGGAGCCATTAATTGAGCTATGTGTTGAAAGAGGTTTGGTAATAAGTAATACATATTTTATGAAAAAGAGGATAAATAAATATACAAGGTATGATATAGCACGTAAGGAAAGTAGTTTGTTGGATTATGTATTGGTGGATAAAGGTTGATGAGTAGGCTTCAGGATGTACATGTTTATAGAGGGGCAACGGATATATCAGATCATTATTTGGTTGTAGCTACAGTTAGAGTAAAAGGTAGATGGGACAAAAGGAAAATGGCAACAGCAAGTAAGAGAGAGGTAAAAGTGTATAAACTAAGGGAGGAGGAAGTTAGGGTGAGATATAGCAACTATTGGCAGAAAGGTGGGCTAGTGCAAGTAGGAGTAGTGGGGGTTGAAGAGAGTTGGGATAGTTTTAAAAATGCAGTATTAGAATGTGGGGCAGAAGTTTGTGGTTATAGGAGGGTGGGTGCAGGAGGAAAGAGGAGGGAGTGGTGGAATGAAGAAGTAAAAGGTGTGATAAAAGAGAAAAAGGTAGCTTATGAGAGGTTTTTACAAAACAGAAGTGTTAGTAGAAGAGCAGAGTATATGGAGAGTAAAAGAAAGGTGAAGAGAGTGGTGAGAGAGTGCAAAAGAAGAGCCAATGAAAGAATGGGAGAGGATCTGTCAAGAAATTTTGCTGAAAACAAGAAAAATTTTGG
>WNWK01014958.1:0-49481 GCA_009830355.1 Cherax destructor
AACAAGCTTTGACAATTCTACCCACTCATGCGCGAGTCCCACTCAAATCCAACCCCTCTATAAATTCCTTTCTTCTGCCCTAAAAGATATTTGAGCCTATTATTCATCCATTTTGGGTCATTTCTACTTGATCTAATTTCTTTATACGGGATAAATGTTCTTTGGGCAGCCTGTATAGTGTTAAGAAAACTGTCATATTGATACCTCTCTTCTTCACCCCAGTCCACAGTTGATAAGTGTTCTCTAAGTCCATTATAATCTGCTAAGCGAAAATCTGGGACCATTACTGAATTATCCCTACTATCATACATCCATTCAATGCTAAAGGTAATTGACTTGTGGTCGCTTGAGCCGAGTTCCTCTGTAATTTCTAAATTATTAACAAGGGTTTCTTGCTTGCCAGAACCAAGTCAAGTAGGTTATTTCCTTGTAGGTTCTGTTACAAACTGCTTCAAAAAGCAATCCTGAACTACTTCTAAAAAGTCGTTAGATTCTAAATTCCCTGTCATGAAATTCCAATCAATCTGACTAAAGTTAAAGTCCCCTAGAATTACTACGTTATCGTGTCTTGTGGCCTTAACAATTTCCTCCCAAAGTAGTCTCCTTGTTCCCTATCTAAGTTTGGAGGACGGTAAATCACGCCTAAAATAAATTTTTCACACCCCTCTGAAAATTCTATCCAGACAGACTCTGTATGTGTTAACATAAGAACATAAGAACATAAGAAAGGAGGAACACTGCAGCAGGCCTCTTGGCCCATACTAGGCAGGTCCTTCACAATCCATCCCACTAACAGAATAATTGCCAAACCTAATTTTCAATTCTACCCAAGAAATAAGCTTTGAAGATTTTATTAACTCAAGTGCGAGTCCCACTCAAATCCAACCCCTCTCACTCATGAATTTATCCAACCTAAATTTGAAACTACCCAAGGTCCTAGCTTCAATGACCCTACTAGGCAGACTGTTCCACTCATCAACTACCCTATTTCCAAACCAATATTTTCCTATATCCTTTCTAAATCTAAACTTATCCAATTTGAATCCATTATTGCGGGTTCTCTCTTGGAGAGATATCCTCAAGACCTTATTTATATCCCCCTTATTAATACCCATCTTCCACTTATATACCTCGATCATGTCTCCCCTCATTCTACGTCTTACAAGTGAATGTAATTTTAGGGTCTTCAATCTTTCTTCGTAAGGAAGATTTCTAATGCTATGTATTAATTTAGTCATTCTACGCTGAATGTTTTCTAACGAATTTATGTCCATTCTGTAATATGGAGACCAGAACTGAGCTGCGTAATCTAGGTGAGGCCTTACTAATGATGTATAAAGCTGTAATATAACCTCTGGACTTCTGTTGCTAACACTTCTTGATATAAATCCCAGTAATCTATTTGCCTTATTACGTACGCTTAGGCATTGTTCAGACTTTATACCCGTTTTTATGCAACAATTTAAATGATCACGGACATAGAGTGCCACCCCACCCCCTTTCCCGATACTTCTGTCTACTTGGAACAATTTAAAACCCTGAATGTGACATTCGGCAGGCAAGTCCCGATTTTTATATTAAACCATGTCTCAGTTATTGCAAAAACATCAATATTACCCGTACTTGCAACTAATCTCAACTCGTCCATCTTATTCCTAGCACTACGACTATTGGTGTAATATATATTTAGAGACCCTCCTTTCTCTTTACCCTTCCTGCTCATCTCTGTTTTTCCACTATACCTATTACTGTCCTTGTCATCTAGTGTCACTAGCTTTCCACTATCCACCTTATTCTGCCTATTACTAGTTATCCTACAACTTATAATATTACTACACTGGGACTTCTCTGTTTTCCCCCCAAAACCCATACCACTAACTATTTCTAGTTTAAAGCCCTAACAGCTCCCTCCACTGCAGTTGCCAGTGCCCCCACCCCAGACCTGGATAAGTGAACCCCATCCCTGGCTACATGTCATTTCTGCCATAGAAGAGGTCCCAGTTGTCAATGAATGTTACTGAATTTTCCTTACAGTATTTGTCCAGCCAGCAATTGACACCAATTGCCCTGGACAGCCATTCATTTCAACTCCTCTCCTTGGCAAATACCACATATGACAGGGTTCCCACCCTTCTTCCTAATTATGTCTATTGCTGACCTAAACCTGCTAGTCAGGTCCTCACTCCTACGTCTGCCAACATCGTTGCCTCCAGCACTGAGACAGATAATAGGATTGCTCCCATTACCTCTCATGATGTCGTCCAGACGGCTAACAATATCCTCCATCCCAGCCCCAGGAAAGCAAACCCTCTGTCTCCTACTCCTATCAATCAAACAGAAAGCCCTATCCATGTACCTAACCTGACTGTCCCCAACAACAACAATGTTTTTACCTTCCTTTGTGTCTTTCGTCGTGACGCTCCCAGAAGTCGACTCACATTCATCGGGTAGCACGGAGAATGGGTTCGATGTTTCCACAACATTCTCCTGGGTCATAAGAACATAAGAACATAAGAAAGGAGGAACACTGCAGCAGGCCTGTTGGCCCATACTAGGCAGGTCCTTCACAATCCATCCCACTAACAATAATTGCCCAACCTAATTTTCAATTCTACCCAAGAAATAAGCTTTGAAGATTCTATTAACTCAAGTGCGAGTCCCACTCAAATCCAACCCTCTCACTCATGAATTTATCCAACCTAAATTTGAAACTACCCAAGGTCCTAGCTTCAATGACCCTACTAGGCAGACTGTTCCACTCATCAACTACCCTATTTCCAAACCAATATTTTCCTATATCCTTTCTAAATCTAAACTTATCCAATTTGAATCCATTATTGCGGGTTCTCTCTTGGAGAGATATCCTCAAGACCTTATTTATATCCCCTTATTAATACCCATCTTCCACTTATATACCTCGATCATGTCTCCCTCATTCTTCGTCTTACAAGTGAATGTAATTTAAGGGTCTTCAATCTTTCTTCATACGGAAGATTTCTAATGCTATGAATTAACTTTGTCATTCGTCGCTGAATGTTTTCTAACGAATTTATATCCATTCTGTAAAATGGAGACCAGAACTGAGCTGCATAATCTAGGTGAGGCCTTACTAATGATGTATAAAGCTGTAATATAACCGCTGGACTTCTGTTGCTTACACTTCTTGATATAAATCCCAGTAATCTATTTGCTTTATTTCTTACGCTTAGGCATTGCTGACTTGGTTTGAGGTTGCTGCTTACCATAACCCCAGATCCTTTTCGCATTCTGTACTGCTGAGTTCAACATTATTAAGCTGGTAGGTGCTAGGTTATGAACATTCCCGAGCTTTAGAACTTTGCATTTATCTACATTGAACTGCATCTGCCATTTTTCTGACCAGGAATTGAGTTTGTCTAAATCCTCCTGAAGTTCCGTGACATCTACGTCTGAATCGATTATCCTACCTATCTTCGTGTCATCAGCGAATTTGCTCATATCACTAGTAATTCCCTCGTCAAGGTCATTTATATATATTATAAACAACAACGGGCCCAAAACCGATCCCTGTGGAACGCCACTTGTTACAGATCCCCACTCAGTTTCAACCTCTCCACCCGTCCTCTTGAGCCTTAACTTTGTCCCATGCGTTTTAGCCACTGTCCAGGTTCCTTTCCTGGCTTGAGGATTCTCAACAGGAGGATTACTACGAATCCTCTTGTTTTCCTCAGTCAGTCGCTGTATCTCAAGCTTAGCTACCCTCAGTTCTTCCTTCAGCTGCTGGTAGAGTAGCACAAGAGAGGACATCTTCTTCAGATTGACAGAGAGCACACAAGACATGGATTGTGAAGGACTTGCCTAGTATGGGCCAACAGGCCTGCTGCAGTGTTCCTCCTTTCTTATGTTCTTATCACTAACATGTCTAAAATGCCCGGTATTTTTAAGCAATGTGTACACGTTCGAATCATGTTGTAGTCTGAGAGATAATATTTGTAAATATTTTCGCCCGATTGCGAATTAAGCCATGTGTGTCGTAAGAGGCGACTAAAATGCCGGGAGCAAGGGGCTAGTAACCCCTTCTCCTGTATATATTACTAAATGTAAAAGGAGAAACTTTCGTTTTTCCTTTTGGGCCACCCCGCTTCGGTGGGAAATGGCCGACGTGTTGAAAGAAAGAAAGATATATATATATATATATATATATATATATATATATATATATATATATATATATATATACATACACACACAGTACATGAGATATGAGAGATACATAAGAACATAAGAACATAAGAACATAAGAAAGGAGGAACACTGCAGCAGGCCTGTTGGCCCATTCTAGGCAGGTCCTTCACATTCCATCCCACCAACAGAATATTTGTTCAACCTAATTTTCAATGCTACCCAAAAAATAAGCTTTGATAATTTTATTTACTCATGTGCAATTCCCACTCAAATCCAACCCCTTTCACTCATGAATTTATCCAACCTAAATTTAAAACTACCCAAGGTCCTTGCTTCAATAACCCTACTAGGCAGACTGTTCCATTCATCAACTACCCTATTTCCAAACCAATACTTTCCTATATCCTTTCTAAATCTAAACTTATCTAACTTGAATCCATTATTGCGGGTTCTCTCTGGAGAGATACCCTCAAGACCTTATTTATATCCCCTTTGTTAATACCCATTTTCCACTTGTATACCTCGATCATGTCTCCCTCATTCTACGTCTTACAAGTGAATGTAATTTAAGGGTCTTCAATCTTTCTTCGTAAGGAAGATTTCTAATGCTATGTATTAATTTAGTCATTCTACGCTGAATGTTTTCTAACGAATTTATGTCCATTCTGTAATATGGAGACCAGAACTGAGCTGCGTAATCTAGGTGAGGCCTTACTAATGATGTATAAAGCTGTAATATAACGTCTGGACTTCTGTTGCTAACACTTCTTGATATAAATCCCAGTAATCTATTTGCCTTATTACGTACGCTTAGGCATTGCTGTCTTGGTTTAAGGTTGCTGCTTACCATCACCCCCAAGTCCTTCTCGCAATCTGTATGGCTAAGTTCTACGTTATTTAACTTATAAGTGCTTGGGTTATGGACACTCCCGAGCTTTAGAACTTTGCATTTATCTACATTGAACTGCATCTGCCATTTTTCTGACCAGGAATGGAGTTTGTCTAAATCCTCCTGTAGTTCACTGACATCTACGTCTGAATCGATTATCGTACCTATCTTCGTGTCATCAGCGAATTTGCTCATATCACTAGAAATTCCCTCGTCAAGGGAACATAAGAACATAAGAAAGGAGGAACACTGCAGCAGGCCTGTTGGCCCATACTAGGCAGGTCCTTCACAATCCGTCCCACTAACAAATTATTTGCTCAACCCAATTTTCAATGCTACCCAAGAAATAAGCTTTGACAATTCTACCCACTCATGCCTGAGTCCCACTCAAATCCAACCCCTCTCACTCATGAATTTATCCAACCTAAATTTGAAACTACCCAAGGTCCTAGCTTCAATAACCCTACTAGGCAGACTGTTCCACTCATCAACTACCCTATTTCCAAACCAATACTTTCCTATATCCTTTCTAAATCTAAACTTATCTAACTTGAATCCATTATTGCGGGTTCTCTCTTGGAGAGATATCCTCAAGACCTTATTTATATCCCCTTTGTTAATACCCATTTTCCACTTGTATACCTCGATCATGTCTCCCCTCATTCTACGTCTTACAAGTGAATGTAATTTTAGGGTCTTCAATCTTTCTTCGTAAGGAAGATTTCTAATGCTATGTATTAATTTAGTCATTCTACGCTGAATGTTTTCTAACGAATTTATGTCCATTCAGGGTTTTAAATTGTTCCAAGTAGACAGAAGTATCGGGAAAGGGGGTGGGGTGGCACTCTATGTCCGTGATCATTTAAATTGTTGCATAAAAACGGGTATAAAGTCTGAATTAACACATACAGAGTCTGTCTGGACAGAATTTTCAGAGGGTGTGAAAAATTGATTTTAGGCGTGATTTATCGTCCTCCAAACTTAGATAGGGAACAAGGGAGACTACTTTGGGAGGAAATTGTTAAGGCCACAAGACACGATAACGTAGTAATTCTAGAGGACTTTAACTTTAGTCAGATTGATTGGAATTTCATGACAGGGAATTTAGAATCTAACGACTTTTTGGAAGTAGTTCAGGATTGCTTTTTGAAGCAGTTTGTAACAGAACCTACAAGGGAAATAACCTACTTGACTTGGTTCTGGCAAGCAAGAAACCCTTGTTAATAATTTAGAAATTACAGAGGAACTCGGCTCAAGCGACCACAAGTCAATTACCTTTAGCATTGAATGGATGTATGATAGTAGGGATAATTCAGTAATGGTCCCAGATTTTCGCTTAGCAGATTATAATGGACTTAGAGAACACTTATCAACTGTGGACTGGGGTGAAGAAGAGAGGTATCAATATGACAGTTTCCTTAACACTATACAGGCTGCCCAAAGAACATTTATCCCGTATAAATAAATTAGATCAAGTAGAAATGACCCAAAATGGATGAATAATAGGCTCAAATATCTTTTAGGGCAGAAGAAAGGAATTTATAGGCGCATAAAAAGAGGTGAGGATCATCTTATAAATCAGTATACTGACATTAAGAGGGACGTTAAAAAGGGAATAAGAAAAGCTAAACGGGACTATGAAATTAAAGTTGCTAGGGATTCAAAACTAACCCAAAAGTTTTTCCAGGTTTATAGAACAAAAGTTAGGGATAAGATAGGTCCCCTTAAAAATAACTTTGGGCATCTTACTGACAAGGAGAACGATATGTGCTCTATTTTTAATAATTATTTTCTCTCAGTTTTCACACAGGAAGACATTAATAATATCCCAGTAATTAATTTTTACAGAGGCCCAGAAGAAGATAAATTATGTAATATCACAGTCACTAGCGAAATGATTATGAAACAGCTGGACCGACTGAAACAAAATAAATCGCCGGGTCCTGATGAGCTTTTTGCAAGGGTTCTTAAGGAATGCAAAATGGAACTCTGTGAACCAATATCTAACATTTTTAATTTATCTCTTCAAACAGGTGTAGTGTCTGATATGTGGAAGATGGCTAATGTAATTCCTATTTTTAAAGTAGGGACAAGTCACTACCGTCAAACTACCGCCCAATAAGCCTGACCTCAATTGTAGGCAAATTACTAGAGTCAATTATAGCTGATATTATTAGAAGCCATCTAGATAACCATAATTTGATTAATGATACCCAGCATGGATTCACGGGGGGCCGTTCCTGCCTATCTAATTTATTAACCTTCTTCAGCAAAGCTTTTGAGGCTGTTGATCACGATAAAGAATTCGATATTGTTTATTTAGACTTTAGTAAGGCTTTTGATAGAGTACCGCACCAGAGACTGTTAAAGAAAGTGGCAGCTCATGGCATTGGGGGAAAAGTGCTGTCATGGATCGAGTCATGGCTCACCAATAGGAAGCAGAGAGTGTGGAAAAATAAACACATAAGCAGTATAATGTGATCCTTTATGGACAACGTTTCGCCCACGCAGTGGGCTTTGTCTGTGACTCGATAAAGCCCACTGCGTGGGCGAAACGTTGTCAATAAAGGATCACATTATACTGCTTATGTGTTTATTTTTCCATTGTGTCGGCATTTTATACCATTTATTTTCAAGCAGAGAGTGTGCATAAATGGGGTTAAATCCGAATGGGGACTTGTAACAAGTGGTGTTCCACAGGGATCAGTCTTAGGCCCATTGTTATTTATAATATATATCAATGACCTTGATGAGGGAATTACTAGTGATATGAGCAAATTCGCCGACGACACGAAGATAGGTAGGATAATTGATTCAAACATAGATGTCATAGAACTTCAGGAAGATTTAGACAAACTTAATTCGTGGTCAGAAAAGTGGCAGATGCAGTTCAATGTAGATAAATGCAAGGTTCTGAAGCTCGGGAGTGTCCATAACCCAAGCACTTATAAGTTAAATAACGTAGAACTTAGCCATACAGATTGCGAGAAGGACTTGGGGGTGATGGTAAGCAGCAACCTTAAACCAAGACAGCAATGCCTAAGCGTACGTAATAAGGCAAATAGATTACTGGGATTTATATCAAGTGTTAGCAACAGAAGTCCAGAGGTTATATTACAGCTTTATACATCATTAGTAAGGCCTCACCTAGATTACGCAGCTCAGTTCTGGTCTCCATATTACAGAATGGACATAAATTCGTTAGAAAACATTCAGCGTAGAATGACTAAATTAATACATAGCATTAGAAATCTTCCTTACGAAGAAAGATTGAAGACCCTTAAATTACATTCACTTGTAAGACGTAGAATGAGGGGAGACATGATCGAGGTATACAAGTGGAAAATGGGTATTAACAAAGGGGATATAAATAAGGTCTTGAGGATATCTCTCCAAGAGAGAACCCGCAATAATGGATTCAAGTTAGATAAGTTTAGATTTAGAAAGGATATAGGAAAGTATTGGTTTGGAAATAGGGTAGTTGATGAGTGGAACAGTCTGCCTAGTAGGGTTATTGAAGCTAGGACCTTGGGTAGTTTCAAATTTAGGTTGGATAAATTCATGAGTGAGAGGGGTTGGATTTGAGTGGGACTCGCGCATAAGTGGGTAGAATTGTCAAAGATTATTTCTTGGGTAGCATTGAAAATTGGGTTGAGCAAATATTCTGTTAGTGGGACGGATTGTGAAGGACCTGCCTAGTATGGGCCAACAGGCCTGCTGCAGTGTTCCTCCTTTCTTATGTTCTTATGTTCTTATGTAATATGGAGACCAGAACTGAGCTGCGTAATCTAGGTGAGGCCTTACTAATGATGTATAAAGCTGTAATATAACCTCTGGACTTCTGTTGCTAACACTTCTTGATATAAATCCCAGTAATCTATTTGCCTTATTACGTACGCTTAGGCATTGCTGTCTTGGTTTAAGGTTGCTGCTTACCATCACCCCCAAGTCCTTCTCGCAATCTGTATGGCTAAGTTCTACGTTATTTAACTTATAAGTGCTTGGGTTATGGACACTCCCGAGCTTCAGAACCTTGCATTTATCTACATTGAACTGCATCTGCCACTTTTCTGACCACGAATTAAGTTTGTCTAAATCTTCCTGAAGTTCTATGACATCTATGTTTGAATCAATTATCCTACCTATCTTCGTGTCGTCGGCGAATTTGTTCATATCACTAGTAATTCCCTCATCAAGGTCATTGATATATATTATAAATAACAATGGGCCTAAGACTGATCCCTGTGGAACACCACTTGTTACCAGTCCCCATTCGGATTTAACCCCATTTATGCACACTCTCTGCTTCCTATTGGTGAGCCATGACTCGATCCATGACAGCACTTTTCCCCCAATGCCATGAGCTGCCACTTTCTTTAACAGTCTCTGGTGCGGTACTCTATCAAAAGCCTTACTAAAGTCTAAATAAACAATATCGAATAAAATAAACAATGTCTAGTATATATTGTTACGTGTTTGTCACTGATTATAGTGTGAAAATCTCGTCCAGTTCCTCAAAGCTGGGGCACGTGCCCAAGATACAGCATGCATTACCCCTCTGAACAGCAGCGCTGAGTCGCTGGAACAAAAAACTAGCTGCCCTGGGATCCTTAGTTCCCCTGAAGTGTCTTTCACCTAGCTCCTTAAGGTACTTAGATGCACTCTTTCCCCATCAGCCAAGGGTCTCCGAGCCTATGGGAACAACCACTGATGAAGTTCTCCGTATTTTCTAGACTTTTGGGACTCCCTGAAGGTGGCATCATGGGATTTTATTGAAACTCTTGCCTCTGCTCATAGGAGAGAGAGATCAACGTTGTTCTATGGAATACTTTAACACTATTGATAAAGGGAATATTATAGTAACTTTGAAGGAGACTCACAACAAATGTTACTGAAGAAAATAAATAACGCAGTTGTTGAAAGGAGCTCAATAGCACAGCTCATTAACTCTGCATTAAAAACCATTACTGGAGCAAACACTAAAAAAATATCTTCTGTGAATAGAACTCCATCATACCGCTGAAGGGAACAATACAGTACAGCTGATGAAGGGAACAAAATACAGTTACTGAAAGGAACAATATTGTTCCGTTGCCGCTGGAGTGATGGCCTGGAAAATAAATTTGATATGACAAGGGTGGGAAAAAAGCGGCTCTGCAATCATGTTTTTTGCAATCTGGCCTGCACACCTGCAGCCAGGGTGTTGCACAAGCCATACCACCATCTAAAGTGACAATACTGAGAAAGAAACGAATTGCAGTGCAATGTTTTATTTTAAAGATGACCCTGTCTGTGTAGAGTTGTCACATTGCAAGCTTTTGCAATCAGGGTCTTATCTTCGTCATCAATAACTCTGAGTTAATAGCATAAATAGAAATTGCTAAGATTAATGTTTAATATGGTTCTAGAGAAATCTGTATGCCTCAAAATCTACCTACCGTATTTCCCGGCTTATTAGACGCATTTTTTTTCCATAAAATGACTCCAAAAACCAACCTGCGTCCTATACAGTGAAGGTCAGTGACAGGATCTAGAAGTTTGGGGTGTGGGGTGGGCTGTTGCTCTCCCAGTTACGTCTAATGCCGAGCCATTGAAACTGAAACAAGTCTTGTAAGTCGCGTCTAATAAGCAGCAAAACACGGTATATGACAAAAGAAAAAATAGCATATTGACAACAAGAAATACAACCTGAGCGCTTTCATGTGCCTACACACACACCTTCAGATGAATAGCTGTTCCTCTGAAGATGTATAAGTACATGAAAGTGCTCAGGTTTTATTTCCTATTTTCACTGTGGTTTTATTGATTCTTTTCATGACATAATAACCCGCGCGTACACAAACTTATGACGACGTTTCGGTCCAACTTGAACCTGATAATGCTACAAGTCGGACTGAAACGTCTCCATACATACGGGTTGTGTATATTTGAGCCACAGTACTGTACCTTGTATAATTTACTGTAATAATATAGCTAAATAATACGCAAAGATATAGCAAGCTATATAACGATACAACAAGCTATATAACGATACAACAAGCTATATAACGATACAACAAGCTATATAACGATACAACAAGCTATATAACGATACAACAAGCTACATAACGATACATCAAGCTATATAACGATATGTCAAGCTATATAACGATACATCAAGCTATATACCGATACATCAAGCTATATAACGATACAACAAGCTATATAACGATATAGCAAGCTATATAACGATACAGCAAGCTATATAACGATATATCAAGCTATATAACGATACATCAAGCTATATAACGATACAACAAGCTATATAACGATACAACAAGCTACATAACGATACATCAAGCTATATAACGATACATCAAGCTATATAACGATACAACAAGTTATATAACGATACATCAAGCTATATAACGATACAACAAGTTATATAACGATACATCAAGCTATATAACGATACAACAAGCTATATAACGATACATCAAGCTATATAACGATACATCAAGCTATATAACGATACAACAAGCTATATAACTATACATCAAGCTATATAACGATACAACAAGCTATATAACGATACATCAAGCTATATAACGATATAACAAGCTATATAACGATACAGCAAGCTATATAACGATACAGCAAGCTACATAACGATACATCAAGCTATATAACGATACAGCAAGCTACATAACGATACATCAAGCTATATAACGATACATCAAGCTATATAACGATACATCAAGCTATATAACGATACATCAAGCTATATAACGATACAGCAAGCTATATAACGATACAACAAGCTATATAACTATACATCAAGCTATATAACGATACAACAAGCTATATAACGATACATCAAGCTATATAACGATACAACAAGCTATATAACGATACAGCAAGCTATATAACAATACAGCAAGCTACATAACGATACAGCAAGCTATATAACGATACAGCAAGCTACATAACGATACAACAAGCTATATAACGATACAGCAAGCTACATAACGATACATCAAGCTATATAACGATACATCAAGCTATATAACGATACAGCAAGCTATATAACGATAAAACAAGCTATATAACGATACAGCAAGCTATATAACGATACAGCAAGCTATATAACGATACAGGAAGCTATATAACGATACAGCAAGCTATATAACGATACAGCAAGCTATATAACGATATAGTAACCTCCACGCCGAACCTCACCACTCTGAACCTCTCCGCTTCCCCCACTCTCAACCTCTCCGCTTCCTCCACTCTCAACCTCTCCGCTTCTTTCCACTCTCAACCTCTCCGCTTCCCCCACTCTCAACCTCTCCGCTTCCTCCACTCTCAACCACTCCGCTTCCTCCACTCTCAACCTCTCCGCTTCCTCCACTCTCAACCTCTCCGCTTCCTCCACTCTCAACCTCTCCGCTTCCTCCACTCTCAACCTCTCCGCTTCCTCCACTCTCAACCTCTCCGCTTCCTCCACTCTCAACCTCTCCGCTTCCTCCACTCTCAACCTCTCCGCTTCCTCCACTCTCAACCTCTCCGCTTCCTCCACTCCTCCAACCTCTCCGCTTCCTCCACTCTCAACCTCTCCGCTTCCTCACTCTCAACCTCTCCGCTTCCTCCACTCTCAACCTCTCTCGCTTCCTCCTCTCACTCTCAACCTCTCCGCTTCCTCCACTCTCAACCTCTCCGCTTTCCTCCACTTCAACCTCTCCGCTTCCTCTCCACTCTCTCAACCTCTCTCGCTTCCCTCACTCTCAACCTCTCGCTTCCTCACTCTCAACTCTTCTCCTTCCTCCCTTCTCAACCTCTCCGCTTCCTCACTCTCAACCTCTCCCTTCCTCCACTCTCAACCTCTCCGCTTCCTCACTCTGAACCTCTCCGCTTCCTCCACTCTAACCTCTCCGCTTCTCACTCTAACCTCTCCCTTCCTCAACTCTAACCTCTCCGCTTCCTCAACTTCAACCTCTCCGCTTCCTCACTTGAACCTTCCCTTCTCAACTCTGAACCTCTCCGCTTCCTCCACTCTGAACCTTCCGCTTCCTCACTCTGAACCTCTCCGCTTCTCACTCAACTCCTGAACCTCTCCGCTTCCTCAACTCTGAACCTCTCCGCTTCCTCAACTTCTCAACCTCTCCGCTTCCTCAACTCTGAACCTCTCCCTTCCTCAACTTGAACCTCTCCGCTTCCTCAACTAACTCTCTTCTCCTTGAACCTCTCCTTCACTATCTCTAACCTCTCTCCGCTTCCTCAACTCTGAACCTCTCCGCTTCCTCAACTCTGAACCTCTCCGCTTCCTCAACTCTGAACCTCTCCGCTTCCTCAACTCTGAACCTCTCCGCTTCCTCAACTCTGAACCTCTCCGCTTCCTCAACTCTGAACCTCTCCGCTTCCTCAACTCTGAACCTCTCCGCTTCCTCAACTCTGAACCTCTCCGCTTCCTCAACTCTGAACCTCTCCGCTTCCTCAACTCTGAACCTCTCCGCTTCCTCAACTCTGAACCTCTCCGCTTCCTCAACTGAACCCTTCTCAACTCTGAACCTCTCCGCTTCCTCAACTCTGAACCTCTCCGCTTCCTCAACTCTGAACCTCTCCGCTTCCTCAACTCTGAACCTCTCGCTTCCTCAACTCTGAACCTCTCCGCTTCTCAACTCTGAACCTCTCCGCTTCCTCAACTCTGAACCTCTCCGCTTCCTCAACTCTGAACCTCTCCGCTTCCTCAACTCTGAACCTCTCCGCTTCCTCAACTCTGAACCTCTCCGCTTCCTCAACTCTGAACCTCTCCGCTTCCTCAACTCTGAACCTCTCCGCTTCCTCAACTCTGAACCTCTCCGCTTCCTCAACTCTGAACCTCTATACTTCCTCAACTCTCAACCTCTCCGCTTCCTCAACTCTCAACCTCTCCGCTTCCTCAACTCTCAACCTCTCCGCTTCCTCAACTCTCAACCTCTCCGCTTCCTCAACTCTGAACCTCTCCGCTTCCTCAACTCTCAACCTCTCCGCTTCCTCAACTCTCAACCTCTCCGCTTCCTCAACTCTGAACTCTCCGCTTCCTCAACTCTGAACCTCTCCGCTTCCTCAACTCTGAACCTCTCCGCTTCCTCAACTCTGAACCTCTCCGCTTCCTCAACTCTCAACCTCTCCGCTTCCTCAAATCTGAACCTCTCCGCTTCCTCAACTCTGAACCTCTCCGCTTCCTCAACTCTCAACCTCTCCGCTTCCTCAACTCTGAACCTCTCCGCTTCCTCAACTCTCAACCTCTCCGCTTCCTCAACTCTAACCTCTCCGCTTCCTCAACTCTGAACCTCTCCGCTTCCTCAACTCTGAACCTCTCCGCTTACTCAACTCTGAACCTCTCCGCTTCCTCAACTCTCAACCTCTCCGCTTCCTCAACTCTGAACCTCTCCGCTTCTCAATCTGAACCTCTTGCTTCCTCAACTCTGAACCTCTCCGCTTCCTCAACTCTGAACCTCTCCGCTTCCTCAATCTGAACCTCTCCGCTTCCTCAACTCTGAACCTCTCCGCTTCCTCAACTCTCAACCTCTCCGCTTCCTCAACTCTCAACCTCCTGCTTCCTCAACTCTCAACCTCTCGCTTCCTAACTCTAACCTCTCCGCTCTCAACTCTGAACCTCTCCGCTTCTCACTCTCAGCCTCTCCGCTTCCTCAATCCTGAACCTCTCCGCTGTCTCCACTCTGAACTCTCCAGGTTCCTCACTCTCAACCTCTCCGCTTCTCAACTCTAGAATCTCCTGCTATCCACTCTGAACCTCTCCGGTTCGTCATCCAGCTCTCCAGCTCCTCAATCTGAAGCTCTCCGCTCAGCTCATCAGCGTCATCCAGGCTGTCTCCAGCTCGCTCTCTCAGGCTCACTCAGTCTCTGACCTCTCCAGCTTCTCAGCGTCTGAGCTCTCCGCTTCCAATTGTACCATCTCCGCTTCATCGACTCTCCAGCTTCTCAACTCTGAACCTCTCCAGTTGTCATCTGACTCTCCGCTTCTCAGCTCTGAAGCTCTCCAGTTCTCAGACTCTGAACCTCTCCACTTCTCATTCTGAACCTCTCACTTCTCAAGCTCTGAACTCTCCTTGTGAACCAAGTTCTTCAATGTCATAGTTTGTTTATCTCGTGTAAATAGAGTATCAGGTGTCATCCAGGCGTCATCCAGGCGTCATGCATCCAGGTGTCATCAGGTTCATCAGGCGTCATCCAGGATGTCATCCAGGGTCATCGATCCAGGCGTCATCCAGGTGTCATCAGGCAGTCATCCAGGTGTCATCAGGCGTCATCAGGCGTCATCAGGTGTCATCCAGGCGTCATCAGATGTCATCAGGTGTCATCCAGGCGTCATCAGGCGTCATCCAGGCGTCATCCAGGCGTCATCCAGTGTCATCCAGGTGTCATCAGGCGTCATCCAGGTGTCATCCAGGCGTCATCCAGGCGTCATCAGGGTCATCCAGGCGTCATCCAGGTGTCATTCAGGCGTCATCAGTGTCTCCAGGTGTCATCAGGTGTCATCAGCGTCATCCAGGCGTCATCAGGTGTATCAGGCGTCATCAGATGTCATCCAGGTGTCATCCAGGCGTCATCAGGTGTCATCAGGCGTCATACAGGCGTCATCAGGCGTCATCAGGTGTCATCCAGGTGTCATCAGGCGTCATCCAGAGTAATCAGGTGTCATCAGGCGTCATACAGGCGTCATCAGGCGTCATCAGGCGTCATCAGGTGTCTAGGCGTCATACAGGTGTCATCAGGCGTCATACAGGCGTCATCCAGGCGTCATCTAGGTCATCAGGCGTTCATCCAGGTGTCATCAGGTGCACAGGTGTCTCAGGGGTCATCAGGCGTCATCAGGCGCTGGCATCCAGGCGTCATCAAAGTCATCAGGTGTCATCCAGGCGTCATCCGAGTATCCAGGTGTCATCAGGTGTCATCCAGGTGTCATCAGGCGTCATCAGGTGTCATCAGGCGTCATCAGGGTCATCAGGTGTCATCAGGCGTCATCAAGTCATCAGGGTCATCAGGCGTCATCAGGCGTCATCATGTGTCATCCAGGGTCATCCAGGTGTCATCAGGTGTCATACGGCGTCATCAGGTTTCATGAGAGTCATAGGGTCATCAGGTGATTCAGGTTTCAGGGTCATACAGGGTCATCAGGGTCATCCAGGGTCATCAGGCGTTATCAAAGAGTCATCCAGGTGTCATCCAGGTGTCATCCAGGTGTCATACAGGCGTCATACAGGCGTCATACAGGCGTCATCCATGAGTCATCCAGGTGTCATCCATGTGTCATCCAGGTGTCATACAGGCGTCATACAGGCGTCATACAGGCGTCATACAGGCGTCATACAGGCGTCATCCAGGTGTCATACAGGCGTCATACAGGCGTCATCCAGGCGTCATCCAGGTGTCATTCAGGTGTCATTCAGGTGTCATCCAGGCGTCATCCAGGCGTCATCCAGGCGTCATCAGGTGTCATCCAGGTGTCATCCAGGTGTCATCCAGGCGTCATACAGGCATCATCCAGGTGTCATCCAGGCGTCATCCAGGCGTCATCCAGGTGTCATCCAGGCGTCATCCAGGCGTCATCCAGGCGTCATCCAGGTGTCATTCAGGCGTCATCCATGTGTCATCCAGCTGCATACTAACTGCCAGTTCTCTCATAGTTGTAATTCTTTCTGCACAGAAATGGCGTCTCTTGACGAGGGACGCCAGATTTCTTTTATTAAATATCTCGTGTTTGTTTTAAACTCACTAACCATGGGTTCAAACCCCTCCCGTTCCCAGTGTATCAGCATCAGTGTACAGATATACCTGATGTGAATAAGAGGTATAACCAAATACTATTACAAAGTGTTCCAGTTCATTGAAAGTGGATGTGGAAGTACTGTATACCTGGAGTCTACCTGGAGAGAATTCCAGGGGTCAACGCCCCCGCGGCCCGGTCTGTGACCAGGCCTCCTGTTGGACCAGAGCCTGATCAACCAGGCTGTTACTGCTGGCCGCACGCAGTCCAACGTACGAACCACAGCCCGGCTGATCAGGTACCGACTTTAGGTGCCTGTCCAGTGCCTGCTTGAAGACAGCCAGGGGCTTGTTGGTAATCCCCCTGATGTATGCTGGGAGGCAGTTGAACAATCTTGGGCCCCTGACACTTATTGTGTTGTCCCTCAACGTGCTAGTGGCACCCTGCTCTTCATTGGGGGATGTTACATCGCCTGCCGAGTCTTTTGCTTTCGTAGGGAGTGATTTTTGTGTGCAAGTTTGGTACTAAGCCCTCGAGAATTTTCCATGTGTATATAATAATGTATCTCTCCCGCCTGCGTTCCAGAGAGTACAGGTTTAGGAACTTCAAGCGTTCCCAGTAGTTAAGGTGGTTTATCGCACTTATGCGTGCGGTGAAGGTTCTCTGCACATTTTCAAGGTCAGCAATTTCACCCGCCTTGAAAGGTGCAGTTAGTGTGCAGCAATATTCCAGCCTAGATAGAACAAGCGATCTGTAAAGTGTCAACATGGGCTTGGCATCCCTGGTTTTAAAGGTTCTCATTATCTATCCTGTCATTTTTCGAGCAGATGCAATAACTACATTGTTATGGTCCTTGAAGGTGAGATCCTCTGACATGATCACTCCCAGGTCTTTGACATTAGTTTTTCGCTCTATTGTGTGGTTGGAATTTGTTTTGTACTCCGATGAGATTTTAATTTCTTCACGTTTTCCGTATCTGAGTAATTGAAATTTCTCATCATTGAACTTCATATTGTTTTCTGCAGCGACTGTAGTGATAAAGTTGGCACAGCCAGGTCAAAATGCTGCTAGTTAAACTTGCACGCATAAACTGTGGAAGATCACACAGAAATAAGACCTCAAAACATGGAATCTAGATTCAAGAAGCACTTTAACTGGCATTCGAATTTGTCACCAGCTGCCAGGGTACCTGAGTGCCCTCTGGTGGGTAAAGTTAAGCTAGGCCTCAGAGCCGCCCACCCTGCCCTGCTCTCATTGTCCTGCCTGCCTTCCTGGAGCCAACTGATCATGGCTCCTACTCTAACCAACAAGCTCATGTGAGTCCTAGCATGGGGCTGTGCACATTCACACAAGTTGTGGCATACGAAGAGTATGCTACAATATATTCGATGTATGTCAGACCCATTTTGGTACCCTCCCGACCAGTGACCCAGCAATTATGAGTATAACAGACGGGGCCCCACTTGTTAATTGCTGGTTCATCAGCCAATCACGTGAAAGGTCTCCAAAGCTTCCATTACCTTTGGTTGAACTGTTCTTACAGTGACTCTTCCTCATATATTCCATCTTGTAAATATTCTCTGTGTAAATATCTCTACAGTTTTGGTGAAGGAATACAATGATTTAAAACTTATCTCTTCTGTTTCACTTTGTCCTGCGCGGCCTACATGAGAGTTAGCCCACTTATTTACGAACAGGTGCTACAGACTTACCAAACATCACCCGTGTTCGTAATACATGTTGTAGAAAACCCCATACATTAACCAACTCCATGCCAGAAGTGTATTTATTCTTGCAACTCAGCTGTATCAAAACAACCCAAATTACAAGTGGTGGCACCGGAAGATATGTAGCTGTGAAAATGTCGGTAGAAAGGGAAGAGAAGTACGCTTGCTGAGACAGCTACTTCATCGGCCAGCAGATTCTAATTCTCCAATAATTCTACGATAATTGTCTCAGCAGTCGCATGATAACGTCTCTGCACCGTGGTCGTGTTTCCTAACCACGTGGGTAGTTTTTCAGCCGCATACATCAGCCAACCCATATACGAACACTCCCTTTTTTCAACATCAGTCCCCAAGCCAGTTTGTGACTGGTAACCCAGCTGCCTGGCTAGCACTTAGCTTAAGCTCCCACCCAGCATGAAGGTAGTGTAGCTTCCGAAGCCATTCAACAAGCCAACACCAACGATGTTGTCATATCGTCTTATCACAGGACTACTTCAGCACATACCCTGCACGATGCCAACCCATCTGAGCCGACATTCCAGTGGTGTCTACATTTCGTCAGTATATTTCGTGTCTCATGACATTTGCGTTACAATGACCGAGGTGTTTCTAGTGTCCAGAAAATTATTACACGTGCATGTTCAGATTGTGTAATGTCAGGTAACTGAGCTATATTCGTGTAGAAAACAGCCTTATTTACTAGTTGTTCCTGGCACCAGTGTGAGTGGGATCGAGGGCTCTGCCTCTTCCATGTGTGAACATTGTTGTGATCAAAGACATAGAAAGGCTAAAAACCACAGAATGGGTGGGGTTTGAACCCATGGTGAGTCCTAAAATTCACAGACAAATGCTTGTGACTAGTCGCCAGGAAAAACAACTGTAGTGGTTCTGCTTTAAAAACACGCAGTGTTTTTTCTTCAGCGTGTTTACACAACTGAACACACAGTTAAAGCTGCAGCGTGTTGCTCTGCACTGCAGCTGTGTCCTGCAACACTTCCGCCACCTGCTGTACCTGCTACCATGCACACCGCATGCTACATCAAGTCCTAGTTTTCTCCGTTGAGACCACAGTCATTAATGCTGTCTCAGAGAGGGACCACCACAGTAGTAACACACATGTTCCATTGCCAGGCACATCTGAGGCCATGTCATGCTTTCCGCACTCAACACTGTAGCCATGATGCGTGACGTGTGACCACCGTCTCTGGAGGTGTGGACAGGCT
Source organism: Cherax destructor (assembly GCA_009830355.1). Lineage (NCBI taxonomy): Eukaryota > Metazoa > Arthropoda > Malacostraca > Decapoda > Parastacidae > Cherax > Cherax destructor. Next base: position 19,753 of record WNWK01014958.1, read on the forward strand.
TGGAGCAGTGCAGGGTCTGCCGAGCGTCCTTGTCGAATGTCAAGCACCCCTCTAGGGCACAACTGCAGTTCAGAGCACCCATGAAGAGCGCTCCAGCCAGTTGCCCACTCTGGCCACCTGGTCACCATCTGAAAAGACCCGGGCCGGGACAACACCAGCGAACATACGACTCTGGCCGCTCACCCACTAGCCCAGCCATGCTGCTGGCTTCCCAAGGTTTCTCAAGCCGTTGATGTCAAGCCTAGTCATTCTGCCGCTGAGGTCAGTGGTCACGTGTGGTCATACCTGTCCTAAGCTGTCTGGGAATTAGCGTGGGGTGCTACAGTGTTTTAGAATCTCAGGTTAAAGTGCTGAAGAAGGAGGTTCTACTTCTTCAGGAGGAAAATAGGAGGCTAAAGCTTCGCCTAGGAGGGTTTGGGAGTGAGTGTGAGATGGTTGGTGCTGGTGAGGAGGAAATGGTTACCAACAGTGAGAGTGGCAGCCGCTTTAAGTGGCAAGTGGTTCACAATTCAGGAAGAAGGAAGATTAATAGAGAAGATGTGAAGGTAATAAATCGATTCTCTGTTCTCCAGGACGAGTGTACTTCATTGGTTAATGAGGTTAAAGGTACCACTGACTTCCCTGCTAATCAAGGTAAGAATATTCTGATTGTGGGAGACTCTCAGGTAAGGTATATGGACCGTGCTTTTTGTAACAGAGATAGGAAGGTCAGACAGAGGGTGTGCCTCCCAGGAGCTGGTGTTGGTGACATAGTCAGCAGGTTGGATAATATTATGTCAGGTAATGGGAACAAGCCCATTATCTGTCTTAGTGCTGGTGGTAATGACATTGGGAAGGGCAGAAGACAGGAGCTACTAGATAAGTACAGGTCAGCCATAGAAGTAGTTAGGTCTAAGGGAGGGATCCCAATCATATATAGCATTTTGCCTAGAAAGGGAGTGGGCAATGAATGGGTGTCTAGGGCAATTGGTATAAATTGCTGGCTAGACAGCTACTGCAAGGAACTTGCAATTCCATTCATTGATAACTGGGACAAATTCTATGACAAACGTGATATGTATGCAAGGGATGGGGTTCATCTCTCTGGGGCTGGAGTGGTTGCATTAGCCGATACGATTGAGGGGGTCATTGGATACTTGTCTAGGACTTTAAACTGATAGATTATAGAGGTATGGGTGTTTGTGGGAAACAATCAGGCTGTAGTATTAGGCCTGGAAACAGCAGATATTACCAGGATACCTCAGGGATATGTTTAAAAGACAATATTCAAAATAAAGTTGCTAGTAAAGGCAAAGCAATTGATCAACAAACAAAGAGAGATAGTAGAGGGCAACGAGTGACTAGCTCCCTTAAGGTTTACTATACAAATAGTAGGAGTCTAAGAAATAAGATAGATGAGCTAAGATTACTTGCAAGTGCAGGTAATATAGATATTATTGCTATAACAGAGACCTGGTTCAACCTGAAAGATAGAGAAATTCCTTCCGAGTGCAACATAGACAACATATAAGATTAGCAACTTCGGACACAGAATCTGTTTGGCTACAGTTTCTCGATGGTCATGAAAAATTAATTTTGGGTTTGATTTACAGGCCCCCAAGCCTGGATAGGGAGCGCAGTAAGCTGCTATGGGACGAAATTCATAAGGCGTCTAGATATGAAAATGTTGTGTTAATGTGAGATTTTAACTTTAGACAAATTGATTGGAACAATGTGACAGGTAATCTTGAGTCTAGTGACTTTCTTGATACGGTTCAGGATTGTTTTTTAAAACAGTTTGTGACAGAACCAACTAGAGGTAGCAACTTACTTGATTTGGTTCTTGCCAACAAAGAATCACTAAATAATAATCTTGAGGTTAATGAAGAGCTTGGGGAAAGCGATCACAAATCACTTAGTTTCAATATATCATGGAATTACCCAGGTAACTGCAATCAAGTCCTTGTTCTAGACTTTCGCTTAGCCGATTTGATGGGGCTGAGAAATTACCTAGGTGCGCTAAATTGGAATGACCTGACTATGGATCAGGTAGGTGGTTTTGGTTGCCAATATGACGTTTTTCAGAGCGTAGTTCTAGCTGCCCAGACAACTTTTGTTCCAAGTAGGGAAATTAGATCTAACAAAAATGATCCTAAATGGATGAACAATAGATTAAAACATCTCATTGGTCAAAAGAGAGGCATATATAAGCGTATCAAAAGAGGGGATGAACAGATAAGAAATCAATATTTTCAATTAAAGAGAGAAATAAAAAAAGGAATAAGAAAAGTAAAAAGGGATTATGAGGCTAAGGTCGCAAGGGATTCGAAGACTAACCCAAAAGGGTTCTTTCAGGTATACAGAAGTAAGATTAGGGACAAGATAGGCCCACTTAAGAGTAACTCAGACAGATCACGGACAGTGATAAGGATATGTGAAATTTTCAATACTTACTTCCTCTCAGTTTTTACTCAGGAAGATACTAGCGGAATACCAGAAATAATAAATTATGTAGAACAGGAAGATAATAGACTATGCTCGAGTGGGGTAACTAGTGACATGGTCCTCAGACAAATAGAAAAATTAAACCTAACAAATCCCCAAGCCCTGATAAACTGTTTGCAAGAGTTTTAAAGGAATGTAAAGAGGAACTTAGCAAACCTCTTGCATATCTTTTCAATATATCACTACAAACTGGCATAGTGCCAGACAAGTGGATAAGGGCAAATGTAATACCTATTTACAAGGCAGGTGACAGGTCCTTAGCTTCGAACTATAGACCAATAAGCCTTACCTCCATAGTTGGTAAATTTATGGAATCAATAAATGCCGAGGCAATTCGTAGCCATCTTGAAAGGCATAAATTGATTAATGAATCTCAACACGGTTTTACTAAGGGGCGTTCCTGTCTTACGAATTTACTAACTTTTTTCACTAAGGTGTTTGAGGAGGTAGATCATGGTAATGAATATGATATTGTGTATATGGACTTCAATAAGGCTTTCGATAAAGTTCCACATCAGAGGCTACTGAGGAAACTTAAGGCACACGGAATAGGAGGTGAAATTTTTTCCTGGGTAGAGGCATGGTTGACAAATAGGCGGCAGAGAGTTTGCATAAATGTAGAGAAATCAGAATGGGGGCACGTCTCAAGCGGTGTTCCACAGGGGTCAGTTTTGGGCCCCCTGTTGTTTACAATTTACATAAACAACATAGATGAGGGAATAAATAGCAACATAAGCAAATTTGCTGATGAGACCAAAATAAGCCGTCCAATTCATTCTAATGAGGACATTAGAGCACTCCAGGATGATTTGAATAGACTGATGCAGTGGTCGGAGAAGTGGCAGATGCAGCTTAATGAAGACAAATGCAAAGTTCTAAATGTTGGGGAGGACAATAACCATGTCACATATAAACTGAATAATGCAGATCTTATTACTTGTGATTGCGAGAAGGATTTAGGAGTTCTGGTTATTAGTAATCTGAAGCCAAGACAACAGTGCATAAGTGTTCGCAATAAAGCTAACAGAATCCTTGGCTTCATATCTAGAAGTATAAATAACAGAAGTCCTCAGGTTGTTCTTCAACTCTATATATCTTTGGTTAGGCCTCGTTTAGATTATGCTGCACAGTTCTGGTCACCGTATTACAGAATGGATATAAATGCACTGGAAAACGTACAGAGGAGGATGACAAAGTTGATCCCATGTATCAGAAATCTTCCTTATGAGGATAGACTGAGGGCCCTGAATCTGCACTCTCTAGAAAGGCGTAGAATTAGGGGGGATATGATTGAGGTGTATAAATGGAAAACAGGTGTAAATAAAGGGGATGTAAATAGCGTGCTGAAAATATCCAGCCAAGACAGGACTCGCAGCAATGGTTTCAAGTTGGAAAAGTTCAGATTCAGGAAGGATATAGGAAAGCACTGGTTTGGTAATAGAGTTGTGGATGAGTGGAACAAACTCCCGAGTACCATCATAGGGGCTGGGACTTGTGTAGTTTTAAAAATAGGTTAGATAAATACATGAGTGGGTGTGGGTGGGTGTGAGTTGGACCTGATTAGCTTGTGCTACTAGGTCGGATGCAGTACTAATTCCTAAGTGGAAGTAACCTGACTACCTGGAGAGGGTTATTTCCAGGTGGGGTGCGGGTGAGTGTGAGTTGGTCCTGACTAGCTTGTGCTACTAGGTCAGATGCTGTGCTCCTTCCTTAAGTGAATATAACCTGACCTGGCTGGGTCAGGGCATTGGCTTAAGCCGGTTGGATACTTGCACCTGCCTCGCATGGGCCAGTAGGCCTGCTGCAGTGTTCCTTCTTTCTTATGTTCTTAAGACTGTTCAGCCAGGGTTAACGCTCTTGCAGAAATGTTTCTATAGTCAGCTGATAACACTCGCGTTACCTCATTCCTGTCAACGACCACTCTGCCCAAAGTTGATGCTCCAGGCTGCTGTCTAGTGCAGCACCGTCTGCAGTTCTCACATTGTATCCTGCCAATATCTATTTTTTTCTCCTGCCACAGATGTGTGGTGATAGCATTTTTTTCCCCATATGTTCAGAGTGTTTGCCATTTCTTGTGACTTCCACGGGCAGAACGACTGTAGCGTAGCGTTGCCGAGCATTACAAGTCTGATTCGTGCCATGTCTTAACTGGAATTCGAGTTTGGCGCCTGCCACAAGAACACCTGCGTGCCCACTGGTAGGAAAAGTTCAACTTGGCTTCACGGCTGCCCACCCTTACCCTTTTCATTGCCCTGCCTTCCCAGAGTCTACTGATCTCGGCTCCAGCTCGCACAGGCCCTTGTGGTTCCAGGCGAGGACTTGCACATATTCCACACACGTTGTACAAAGCCCACAAATAAACCAACTGCACCCCAGATGTGTGTTTATCTTACGTTATTAAAGCAACCTAAATTACACATACAAAAAAGCTAGGCAATCTAAATCTTGACGGAGCCAGATATTCTTATCTGAGATAAAAATATTTATCAATTGCCCTGCTTATCTCATGAGGAAATAAAACCGTTCATCTATTATGCATTATTATTTTTTTAATAACTCATCGGCCGTTTGCCACCGAGGCAGGGAGACCTGAAAAAAAAGAAACACTGTCATCATCACTCACTTCATCACTGTTTTGCCACAGCCATGCCGATACTACAGTTAAAAAAGTGCAACATATCTCCCCACCCTCCTCCAGAGCACTGCACCATTATGTAGACTGAAAATTGACAAAGAATGAGGCCTGTCGCTGTAAGTTACATCTTCCAAGGTCTCCTTGCCAGGGCAGAATAACATTCACATAGAAATTGCCAATTAGTTTCAACCAAACCAACGTTCCTTAGAGATCTCTTTAAGACATTGAAGCAGCGAGGACGTACATTAGGGACTTACTTGAAGATTAACCATTGATGTATTGGACTTCAAATATGCATTTAACAGTCATCATGACTCACGCAATCGTAATGACACGATTGCAACCAAACCATGGTACGGGTGGGGTCTGAACTCGTGGAAAGTGAGTTGTAAATCTCCAGGCCAATGGGCCAGCTGGCTATAATAAGATTCAGCCAACGATTGTGGCATCAATATATATATATATATATATATATATATATATATATATATATATATATATATATATATATATATATATATATATATATTGTGTCGTGCCGATTAGGTAAAACTGGTCAATTAGCAAGAACTCATCTAAAATTAATTTTTTTCTAAAATTTTTCTTATACGTTTAAAGATATATTTTTTTCATTTATGTTAATGTAAGAATTTATAATTTTGTACCAAGAGAAACTTTGAAAACCTACCTAACCTTATTACAACAAGAGCAATTTAATTTAGCCTAACCCAACTAAATATATTTTAGATACGTTAACATTGATTTAATAATAAACAAACACAATGAAATATATTTTTTTCGTTATGTTCAGAATGATTTTGGCGAAATTATTGCATACACAAATTTTCACTTTTCTTATATGGCAAGGTGAGCGTTGCTATTTAAGCCAAAATCGCAAGTTTTACCTAATCGGCACGATATATATATATATATATATATATATATATATATATATATATATATATATATATATATATATATATTTGTAACCACGAACGAGTGGTATTTAATCAATGACAACACTGCGACTAGCCAAGGACTCGAACCAATGTCGTTTTGGCCCACCTCATGGTGAGCGAGAATCACATGACTCTCTAACCCACAGGACCACCAGATTCTACAAGAATCAAGCGCCCAGCAGAGCTAGGTGTCTTAGCCTGATCCGAGGATACACGGTGGAGTGGGTGCCTCTGAGCTAATTTCATTCTCCTCCCGTTTGTTGTTATTGACCAATAACAACACTGCGACTAGCCAAGGATTCGAACCCATGCTGCATCATGGGATTTCGCTCACCATGAGATGGGTTCGAATCCTTGGCTAGTCGCAGTCTTGTTATTGATCAATACCACTCGTTCGTTGCTACAATAATAATATATATATATATTATATATATATATATATATATATATATATATATATATATATATATATATATATATATATATATATATATATATATATATATATATATATATATATATATATATATATATATATATACATATATACATATACATATAATCGTGAAAACATGACTGGTTGAGCGCTGCAGGTAACATGTGGTTGTCTGGACTCGTCGTGCCTCACAGTCGTGCCTCACAGTCGTGCCTCACAGTCGTGCCTCACAGTCGTGCCTCACAGTCGTGCCTCACAGCCGTGCCTCACAGCCGTGCCTCACAGTCGTGCCTCACAGTCGTGCCTCACAGTCGTGTCACACAGTCGTGCCTCACAGTCGTGTCACACAGTCGTGTCTCACAGTCGTGCCTCACACACAATAGTTTTTGGCTCGTGACACGTGCATCCAGTCAACATTTTATTTAGTAAATCTTTATTAAAAAACACACAGCAACATATAGTGAGTTTCTTGTTTAGCAAATGGCTCTTAGTTAAAAATAAAAATAGCATTACGTAGTCATTGTCCTGTTATTTCAACTCCATATCGATTTTTTTTTTCTGGAAGCCTTTTGATGCCTGGGAAATAATGTTAGTAGGGAGCTTCAAATAGCATTTGCGCTTTAACATTCAGTAATTGAATATTAAACAAAAAAAGGGTTTATGTTTTGATTAGCACACTCTCATTTGATTGGTTCTCGTGTTGGCGTTGTGATTAATTTTCCCTCCTGTGATTGGCTGATTAAAATCACTGCGGATGAGGTTGCAGACTTACACTGTTGTGGTTGGTCGTGTTATTATAAAGGGTCTTGTGGCCCTTGAAGAGAGGTAGGGAGGTGTCTTGATGCTAGAGAAGGGTTCTTGATTCAAGGAAGAAACTATGGAATCCCGTAGCTCAATCGCTATAGCACTCAGCTCACACTGAACTCCGGGGATCGATCCGCCGGTACGGCTGTTCTCTCCCTGTTCACCTATTAGTAAAATGGGTACCTGGGTGTTAGTGGACTGGTGTGGGTCGCATCCTGGGCAAAACTGACCTAATTTGCGGGAAATACTCTGCATAACAAGCGGCTTACTATATAGTACTATGTCATTGATGTCAACTATTCCTCTCTTCTGATTAACTCATTTGTTTTACTCTCCCAGGTACTTTATTGTCTTTACTTCTCCAATAAAAAAATACCTAATAATAATAGAAATAAGGATGGAGGGACGAGGTAAATTAGGTTTTGTGTATGTATACGTGTACTCAACTAATTGTGGTTGCAGGGGTCGAGACTCAGCTCCTGGCCCCGCCTTTTCACTGACCGCTACTAGGTCCTCTCTCTTCCTGCTCCATGAGATTTATCATACCTCGTCTTAAAGCTATGTATGGTTCCTGCCTCCACTACATCACTTGCTAGACTCTTCCACTTCCTGACAACTCTATGGCTGAAGAAATACTTCCTAACATCCCTTTGACTCATCTGAGTCTTCTACTTCCAATTGTGACCCCTTGTTTCTGTGTCCCCTCTCTGGAACATCCTGTCTCTATCCACCTCGTCTATTCCACGCAGTATTTGTATGTCGTTATCATGTCTCCGCTAACCCTCCTGTCCTCCAGTGTCGTCAGGCCGATTTCCCTTAATCTTTCCTCGTAGGACATTCCCCATAGCTCTGGAACTATCATTGTCGCAAACCTTTGCACTTTCTCTAGTTTCTTGACGTGCTTGACGAGGTGTGGGTTCCAAACTGGTGCTGCATACTAAAGTATGGGCCTGACGTACACGGTGTACAGAGTCTTGAACGATTCCTTACTGAGGTATCGGAACGCTATTCTCAGGTTTGCCAGGCGCCCATATGCTGCAGCAGTTATCTCGTTGATGTGTGCTTCCGGAGACGTGCTTGGTATGTGTGTGTGTGTGTGCGCGCGCGCGCGGTCACCTAGTTGTGGTTGCAGGGGTCGATTTCACAGCTCCTGGTCCCGCTTCTTCACTGGTCGCTACTAGGTCACTTCCTGCTCCATGAGCTTTATCATACATTTTTCTTAAAGATACCCAAGTGTTACACATGTATCTAATTTATCAACTTGTCGGTTCTCTGAATCTTTTATCTACATTTATCATACCCCTTCTTAAAGCTATGTATGGATCCTGCCTCCACTACATCACTTCCCATTCTGTTCCACTTCCTGACAACTCTGTGACTGAAGAAATACTTCCTAACATCCCTGTGGTTCATCTGAGTCTTCAACTTCCAACTGTGACCCATTGTTGTTGTGTCCCATCTCTGGAACATTCTGTCTCTGTCCACCTTGTCGATTCCTCTCAGTATTTTATATGTCGTTATCATATCCCTACTATCTCTCCTGTCTTCCAGTGTAGTCAGGTCGATTTTCCCCAATCTCTCCTTGTACGACATGCCCCTTAGCTCCGGGACTAGTCTTGTTGCAAACCTTTGCACTTTATGTAATTTCCTTACATGCTTGGCTAGGTGTGGGTTCCAAACTGGTGCTGCATACTCCAATACAGGTCTGACATACACGGTGTACAGGGTCATGAACAATTCTTTATTGAAGTGTCGGAATGCTATTCTAGGCTCCCATATTCTGCAGCAGTTATTTGATTGATGTGCGCCTCAGGAGATGTGCCCGGTGTTAATCTCACCTCAAGATCATTTTCCATGGGTGAGGTTTGTAGTCTCTGGCCCCTCGACTGTTCTCCGTCTGCGGTTTTCTTTGCTCTTCCCCAGTCTTCATAACTTTGCACTTGGTGGGGTTGAACTCCAGTAGCCAGTTTCCGGACCAGGCCTGCAGCCTGTCCAGATCCCTTTGTAGTTCTGCCTGGTCCCCGTCCGATTGAATTCTTCTCATCAACTTTACATCTGCAAACAGGGACACTTCTGAGTTCATTCCTTCCATCAAGTCGTTCACACACACCAGAAACAGTACCGGTCCTAGGACTGACCCCTGTGGAACCCCGCTCGTCACAGGCGCCCACTCTGACACCTCTTCACGTACCATGACTCTCTGTCTTCCTGACAGGTATTCCCTGATCCAATGCAGTGCCTTCCCTGTTATACCTGCCTGGTTTTTCAGCTTATGCACTAATCTCTTTTGTGGAACTGTGAAAAGCCTTCTTACAGTCCATGAACGCGCAATCTACCCACCCTTAAATCTTGTTTTACTGCTGTCACCCTGTCATAGAACTCCAGTAGGTTTGTGACAGGATTTCCCGTCCCTGAAACCGTGCTAGTTGTCGTTGATAAGCTCATTCCTTTCTAAGTGCTCCACCACTCTTCTCCTGATAATCTTCTCCATGACTTTGCATACTATACACGTCAGTGACACTGGTCTGTAGTTTAATGCTTCGTGTCTGTCTCATTTTTTTTAAAAATTGGGACTACATTTGCTGTCTTCCATACCTCAGGTAGTCTCCCTTTTTTATGTAGATGTGTTGAAGATTGTTGTTAGTGGTACACATAGCTCTTCTGCTCCCTCTCTCAGGACTTATGGAGAGATGTCATCCGGCCCCATTGCATTTGAGGTATCTAGTTCACTCAGCAGCCTCTTCACTTCTTCCTCGGTTGTATGTATTGTGTCCAACACTTGATGGTGTACCCCACCTCTCCGTCTTTCTGGAAGTACACACCATTGCCGGTCGTGAATTCTCGGCTAGGAAACCCAATTAGTTGTATTTCCCTGAGCTCATTAGTGAGATTAGACACCGGGATATCTATTAATCATGTGCGTTAATAATTGCTCTGAGGTATTTAAGTTAACTAGATACAAGACTGAATATAGTGAATATTCTAGACCTAAGCTGGAGTCCTCACTCTAAACATGGACCCTCACATGAGTGTTACACAGTGGTAATGATACGACACTTGGGCATCACTCCATCACTGTCTTGCCAGAAGGGTGCTTTACACTACAGTTATAAAACTGCAACACTAACACCCCTCCTTCAGAGTGCAGACGGCAGCTCTTATCAGTAAACAGGGCAACAAGTCGACTGATATGCTGTCCTGACGTCGCCATAATTCGAAGACACCAGAACCCCAGGTATCATAACAAGGGAGCAGGAAAAGTCCATTTTTCCCCTACCTTGTCCATTAGAATGCAATCAGTAATTTGTCCAAGTCATGTAAAGACTTAAGGTATAACGGTGTTGGTATTAGGGTGTGAGTCATCACTAAACAAATCAATGTGGCATACTGACGTGTTGTGTCTCGCCCCTCGTGTCAGTTCCCACTGATCCAGTGCACATGAGCACTGGATCATATTTCCTTGTGACGGACCCAGGAATCAGGCTGTCAGCAAGGACTCATCCTGGTAACTGTAACAATGCCTAGTGTTCTATTCACATGTTCTTGTCGAGGAAGAGGCCACCAATGTGTGAGAGTATTGTGGCTGCCATTACTCTCACTGGAAGACTGACCCAATTAACAGTCATTAGTATATCGGTGATGACGACACCGGAGCCGCAGGAGAAGGAGCCGCCGCCGCAGGAGCCTCCCCGCCACCACCACATTAACTGAACAACTACAGCAACACCAAAACAATACCAATCTATCAACCACATCAGTATCACCACCACACCACGACATAAGCATATCAATCACACCAGCACCACCACAACCCCTACCATACAATGTAAGTATAGCAACCACACCAGCACTACCACATCACAATCCTAACCATCACATCAGTACCACATTAACCATCACCACAACAGACGCCCAACCATCACCACATCACTAAACATCAATTCCTCCAACAACATCCATCACAACTGCCACCTTCCACTGGCGCTACCACCATAACTCTGCACCATAACCCCATACCTCACCACCATCTACCACCATTACACCAATCCAGCTAACACCACCAACCCGTAGCAGAGATAATGTGGAAGGGAAATTAGACAGGCAAAGGGAATGATTATGAAGACAAGGGGAGAGTCATCAAATGATAACTTGAGAGAGAAAGTAGAGATGCATGGCACACCTGATCCTGGGGATTGAAAGAAAGCTTTAGTGGCAGTGTTTGAGTAAGTGGAAAGCTTTCAGTGGAAAGCTTAGAGATGTTTGAAGTGAAAATTAGTAAGAAACAACAGGAGGTGGAGGGGGAAAATGGAGATTATTTTGAACATAAAAATGTTGAAAGAGAGCAAAGAAAAGTGTAGAGATGTGTTAGAAATGATAAAGGAGATAATAAGAAAATAGAAGAGGGAGAGGATTGGAGGAGAAAAGAAAATTTTTCACATATAGGACACAAAGGAAAAGCAACTAGAGGTAGTAAAGGAAGACAAAGAAATATGAACACAGAAGAAACAGAAGAGAACACAGTAATATCTTTATAGACAGTTGTAAGGGGAAACAGGACCCCTCAAGGGTGGCGCTCTGGTGCCGGAGACGAACTTCATCCAAGAAACTGGACTTAAACCCCTTTTGTTTGGATACAAACTACATGCCTCAGATTCCCTAGGCGCTTTATGAACCCTCCCGCCCCCAAGAGTTTACAGCTTTCCCGCGGTTAAAATAAATAAAAGGAGAAAGAAGCAATGAAGAAAGAAAATATTTGAGGGAGAAGCTGTCAGTTGTGGGAATAAGCCAAGAGGCAAATATAACAACAGGATAAAGTTTGCTACGAGGAAATTGCGGCCTTCGCAAATAGTATTCGACAAGAGACTAACAAGAGAACGAGAGAGAGAGAGAGAGAGAGAGAGAGAGAGAGAGAGAGGAGAGAGAGAGAGAGAGAGAGAGAGAGAGAGAGAGAGAGAGGAGAGAGAGAGAGAGAGAGAGAGAGGAGAGGAGGAGAGAGAAGAGAAGAGACAGACAGAGAGAAGAGGGGGTGGTGCACAGAAAAAGATAAATCCTTTACAATTCAGGAAATACAAGAGGGTGTTTCTAGAGACAGATAGAATGGAATACAGAGACATGAGGAAGAGTCAGTTAACATAATATCAGAGGGAAAACAGTGGAAATATTAACCAAATTAAATGAGACCAGAATAGCAACTGAACCAAGGTGGTGCAGACCTGATGGGACAGGTAGATTAGATACAGGTATTCTATTGAAATTATCACCGCTATTCCACCCACCCCACTCCATCCATTTATCCCACACACACTATTTTCTACCAACATATACCAAAACACACAAAACCCATCCACTCATCTGTCTCCTCCTCAATTTCAACTTTGAAATCCCTTCTCATCAACTTTCCTTATCTACTGACATATTCAATTCTGCCCAAATACTCGCTAATTGCTCCTTAAAAAATATAGCATTCGTAAAACTGACAGAGGATGTGTGTAGCGCTACTAATTAGCTACGGGAAGTGTTGATGAGATGACCATCCTCTGTAGTGAAGTGCTGATGAGATGACCATCCTCTGTAGTGAAGTGTTGATGAGATGACCATCCTCTGTAGTGAAGTGTTGATGAGATGACCATCCTCTGTAGTGAAGTGTTGATGAGATGACCATCCTCTGTAGTGAAGTGTTGATGAGATGACCATCCTCTGTAGTGAAGTGTTGATGAGATGACCATCTTCTGTAGTGAAGTGTTGATGAGATGACCATCCTCTGTAGTGAAGTGTTGATGAGATGACCATCCTCTGTAGAGATGTTTTAATGAGATGACCATCGTCTGTAGAGAAGTGTTGATGAGATGACCATCCTCTGTAGAGATGTTTTAATGAGATGACCATCCTCTGTAGAGAAGTGTTGATGAGATGACCATCCTCTGTAGAGATGTTTTGATGAGATGACCATCCTCTGTAGTGACGTGTTGATGAGATGACCATCCTCTGTAGTGACGTGTTGATGAGATGACCATCCTCTGTAGTGACGTGTTGATGAGATGACCATCCTCTGTAGTGAAGTGTTGATGAGATGACCAGTGTTGATGAGATGACCATCCTCTGTAGAGATGTTTTGATGAGATGACCATCCTCTGTAGTGAAGTGTTGATGAAATGACCATCCTCTGTAGAGAAGACTTTAGACAGAATACAGTTTTATCGACGATAAAAGAATCGAGTGTAAGGTAATTAGAGCAACAGTAAATATTCCTTCATTTAACACAAAACAATCAAGACAAGAGTAACACAAAACAATCAAGACAAGAGTAACACAAAACAATCAAGACAAGAGTAACACAAAACAATCAAGACAAGAGTAACACAAAACAATCAAGACAAGAATAACACAAAACAATCAAGAGACAAGAGTAACACAAAACAATCAAGATACAAGAGTAACACAAAACAATCAAGACAAGAGTAACACAAAACAATCAAGACAAGATTAACACAAAACAATCAAGACAAGAGTAACACAAAACAATCAAGACAAGAGTAACACAAAACAATCAAGACAAGAGTAACACAAAACAATCAAGACAAGAGTAACACAAAACAATCAAGACAAGAGTAACACAAAACAATCAAGACAAGAGTAACACAAAACAATCAAGACAAGAGTAACACAAAACAATCAAGACAAGAGTAACACAAAACAATCAAGACAAGAGTAACACAAAACAATCAAGACAAGAGTAACACAAAACAATCAAGACAAGAGTAACACAAAACAATCAAGACAAGAGTAACACAAATCAATCAAGACAAGAGTAACACAAAACAATCAAGACAAGATTAACACAAAACAATCAAGACAAGAGTAACACAAAACAATCAAGACAAGAGTAACACAAAACAATCAAGACAAGAGTAACACAAAACAATCAAAACAAGAGTAACACAAAACAATCAAGACAAGAGTAACACAAAACAATCAAGACAAGAGTAACACAAAACAATCAAGACAATAGTAACACAAAACAATCAAGACAAGAGTAACACAAAACAATCAAAACAAGAGTAACACAAAACAATCAAGACAAGAGTAACACAAAACAATCAAGACAAGAGTAACACAAAACAATCAAGACAAGAGTAACACAAAACAATCAAGACAAGAGTAACACAAAACAATCAAGACAAGAGTAACACAAAACAATCAAGACAAGAGTAACACAAAACAATCAAGACAAGAGTAACACAAAACAATCAAGAGACAAGAGTAACACAAAACAATCAAGACCAGAGTAACACAAAACAATCAAAACAAGAGTAACACAAAACAATCAAGACAATAGTAACACAAAACAATCAAGACAAGAGTAACACAAAACAATCAAGACAAGAGTAACACAAAACAATCAAAACAAGAGTTTGTGGCAGTGAATAACGATACAGATAGTGAAGAAAACGTCAAAATAAGGAATTAGAACAAAAGGCAGATTACTGAATCTAGGAGATGGGGACAGAGCAAAGACGCAGGTGAAGAGTAAAGGCATAATAACGAAGAACTTCATAGAGAAAGTGAGAAAGCTTGCTGATAAAAATTGTCTCCTAGAACTGAGATAAAATATATCAGAATTACGAAGAGAACAATTGGGAAGTTGATAAAGCAATGTTGTGAGAGAAATTTCAAAGACACAAGTATTCTACTTAAGAATTGGCCTACAACACTGAATCTGGAGTCTTTTCTAAGTAAAGCTTACGAAGATTTCTTTCTTTTGCCACCCAAGTGGCTAGTTTGTGCAGCCTATATCCATCCTGTGGAGGGTAGAGCAAGAGCATATGGATACACGAGAGGCCTAGGAACTAGGCCCCAAAATGGGTAACAGGAGAACATCTGGATTTATTATATCTTCAGTTCACTTACCTGTTACAAGCATGGTTTAGAAAATTTGCTTAATATATCTGGTATCTTATTTCCTCAATAAGTGGACAATTAAGCATATTGTTCAAGATAGTAACCATTGGGATGGTCGCATACTTTGCGACCATCTGTTTGTCTCCCAAACTGCCAGAAGTACTTGTAGCCAGGCCTAAGCCTGGCCACTACAACATCAGTCAGTGTATTCACATTGCAAGTTGCTCCATAAACGTACATATATACATTCATGTTATCATAGTGGGTTATAGATCTACTCAGGCTTCTAACTGCATTCCTATAACATTCAGTTTTTTTATTTCTCTAATATTATTCCTAATGGTAGACAATCCAATGTGTGATGGGATCCATAACAATTGTATATTAATTCCATTTTCCAGATTTTTGAGTAGTTATACCTGGCTTCTCCAATGAGCATGTTGTTAGAGTCATTATGTGAGTCAAGAGCTTTCAATGATGACACAGAATCAGTAGTTATGACAGTCAAGCTCAGTGTCATAAGTTAGCTCTACCGTCATTACGATGACAAACAATTCAGTTTGCAGTATAGACGTCCAGTTATGTCTAACTCAACAAAGTTGTTATCAATGGCTTTCAAAATCATGAAGTTGAAGATTGAGACACTTATGCAACACATGAGAATCTTTATTAAGGAAACGTTTCGCCACACAGTGGCTTCATCAGTCCAATACAAAGCAGAAAGGTGTAAGGAGATTAGGAGTTTGAGGTAATCAGTCCCTCAGTCTGGAGTCGGTGTGTTCAGTCCATCAATCTTGTAGAAAGTACAGCATATGGTCGTAGAAGTGGCTTATATAGTGTAGTCAGGTGAGTGGCAGCAGGAGGAGGCGGGGTCACAGTGGTACCATCCACTAGTGTAAGTAGGTCTTCGTCCAAAGGTTGGACAAGTGTTGAAGAATTCCTTGTATCAAGATCCCATGATGTTGCACTGTTTTAGACCTCTGCAACACAAATGTCCTCAGTGTTGGAGTGCGGGAGCTTGTAAGTCAGTGTTGGAGTGCGGGAGCTCGTAAGTCAGTGTTGGAGTGCGGGAGCTCGTAAGTCAGTGTTGGAGTGCGGGAGCTCGTAAGTCAGTGTTGGAGTGCGGGAGCTTGTAAGTCAGTGTTGGAGTGCGGGAGCTTGTAAGTCAGTGTTGGAGTGCGGGAGGTTGTAAGTCAGTGTTGGAGTGCGGGAGCTTGTAAGTCAGTGTTGGAGTGCGGGAGCTTGTAAGTCAGTGTTGGAGTGCGGGAACTCGTAAGTCAGTGTTGGAGTGCGGGAGCTCGTAAGTCAGTGTTGGAGTGCGGGAGCTTGTAAGTCAGTGTTGGAGTGCGGGAGCTCGTAAGTCAGTGTTGGAGTGCGGGAGCTCGTAAGTCAGTGTTGGAGTGCGGGGGCTCGTAAGTCAGTGTTGGAGTGCGGGAGCTCGTAAGTCAGTGCAGACACTAGTGGTGCCCTTCACTCTTGTTTGCTCTCACTCAGTCTATTTCAGGTTTACAAACTGGCTTACAAGACTCACTCTTGGCTCTCTGATTCCCATTCCAAGGAAACACTGTAGGAAGCCATGTGTTGTATTCTCTAGTGCCTCCTCATATTTAATGTTCCCATCACTGTGGCACAATGTGGATTAATGTGGTATGTATTGTATCCTAAGTCTATGAGAATATAATGTAACTTCACACATCATCCCTAGTGTAACAGTTGTAAATAATGGGTCTAAGCTCAGCCAGCATGGCAACAGTAGCAATATCAGCAGCAACAGTAATAGAAGCATCAGTTGCAACAACAGAAGCAGCAGCAACAGTAACAGAAGCAGCATCAACAGTCACAAAAGTAGTAGTATCAACAGTAGCAGTAACATTGTTTTTTTAATAATGGGAAAGCGGTAAAGTCGTAGGAGTTTCATAGCAGTAGCAACAGGAGCAGCAAAAGCATCTGAAACAGTAGCAGTAGAAACAGTAGCAGTAGAAACAATAGCTCACACAACAGTAGCAACATAAGCAAAGGTATCAATAACAGCAGAATGAATAACAGTAGCAACCGTAGGAATAGTAACACTAATAAAATTAACAAAAAACAAAAATATTAACAACAGCAACAGCAGCAACAAAAACATTAACAACAGCAACATCAGCAACAACTACATCTTTTAAACCAAAACTAGCAGTATCAAGGCCAGTGTGTTGCGTGTCTAGTAAGTTACACTATTTTACGTCCGTCACACAACCATTACAATACTTCCTCGACCAGTCAACTGGCACACCAGAGTATAGTAGTGCTTGGTCCCCCACTGCTGTATTTACTGCCCAGTTCAACCCACTTATCAGGTGCAGCATTATGACTATTGCAAGTGCAGCAGTATGACTACAAGTGCAGCATTGTGACTACTGTAAGTGCAGCATTGTGACTACTGCAAGTGCAGCATTGTGACTACTGCAAGTGCAGCATTGTGACTACTGCAAGTGCAGCATTGTGACTACTGCAAGTGCAGCAGTATGACTACAAATGCAGCATTGTGACTACTGTAAGTGCAGCATTGTGACTACTGTAAGTGCAGCATTGTGACTACTGAAAGTACAGCATTGTGACTACTGAAATTGCAGCATTGTGACTACTGCAAGTGCAGCATTGTGACTACTGAAAGTGCAGCATTGTGACTACTGAAAGTGCAGCATTGTGACTAGGGCAAGTGCAGCATTGTGACTACTGAAAGTGCAGCATTGTGACTACTGCAAGTGCAGCATTGTGACTACTGCAAGTGCAGCATTGTGACTACTGCACGTGTAGAATTGTGACTACTGCACGTGCAGCATTGTGACTACTGCAAGTGCAGCATTGTGACTACTGCAAGTGCAGCAATGACTACAAGTGCAGCATTGTGACTACTGTAAGTGCAGCATTGTGACTACTGTAAGTGCAGCATTGTGACTACTGAAGTCAGCATTGGACTACTGAATTGCAGCATTGTGACTACTGCAAGTGCAGCATTGTGACTACTGAAAGTGCAGCATTGTGACTACTGAAAGTGCAGCATTGTGACTACTGCAAGTGCAGCATTGTGACTACTGAAAGTGCAGCATTTGACTACTGAAGTGCAGCATTGTGACTACTGCAAGTGCAGCATTGGACTATGAAGTGCAGCATTGTGACTTATGTAAGTGCAGCATTGTGCTACTGCAATGCTGCAGCATTGTGATTCACAAGTGCAGCATTTACTACTACTAGTGAGTTATGACTACTA
Organism: Cherax destructor; assembly: GCA_009830355.1. Taxonomy (NCBI): domain Eukaryota; kingdom Metazoa; phylum Arthropoda; class Malacostraca; order Decapoda; family Parastacidae; genus Cherax; species Cherax destructor. The sequence goes on from WNWK01014958.1 coordinate 38,223, forward strand.
GTGCAACATTGTGACCACTAAAAGTGCAGCACTGTGACTACTACAAGTACAACATTGTGACTACTACAAATGCAGCACCGTGACTACTACAAGTGCAGCATTGTGACTACAAGTGCAGCATTTTGACTACTACAAGTGAAACATTATGACTAACATTAGTAGTCACAATGCTGCACTTATATTAGGTGTCACAATGCTGCACTTATATTAGTAGTCTCAATGCTGCACTTATATTAGTTGTCACAATGCTGCACTTATATTAGTAGTTTACAATGCTGCACTTATATTAGTAGTCACAATGCTTCACTTATATTAGTAGTCACAATGCTGCACTTATATTAGTAGTCAAAATGCAACACTTAAATTAGTAGTCACAATGCTGTACTTATATTAGTAGTCACAATGATGCACTTATATTACGAGTCACAATGCTGCACTTATATTAGTAGTCACAATGCTGCACTTATATTAGTAGTCACAATGCTGCACTTATATTACTAGTCACAATGCTGCACTTATATTAGTAGACACAATGCTGCACTTATATTAGTAGACACAATGCTGCACTTATATTACTAGTCACAATGCTGCACTTATATTAGTAGTCACAATGCTGCACTTATATTAGTAGTCTCAATGCTGCACTTATATTGGTAGTCACAATGCTGCACTTATATTAGTAGTCACAATGCTGCACTTATGTCAGTAGTCACAATGCTGCACTTATATTAGTAGTCACAATGCTGCACTTATATTAGTAGTCACAATGCTGCACTTACATTAGTAGTCACAATGCTGCACTTATGTCAGTAGTCACAATGCTTCACTTATATTAGTAGTCTCAATGCTGCACTTATATTAGTAGTCACAATGCTGCACTTATGTCAGTAGTCACAATGCTTCACTTATATTAGTAGTCACAATGCTGCACTTATATTAGTAGTCACAATGCTGCACTTATGTCAGTAGTCACAATGCTGCACTTATATTAGTAGTCACAATGCTGCACTTATATTAGTAGTCACAATGCTGCACTTATATTAGTTGTCACAATGCTGCACTTATATCAGTAGTCATGATAATAATTTTTGTTTGTATTATTAACTTATGCCCTCCACCTGCCCCCTTTGACAACAGCCATCCAGTCACATCCATGAACCTCCCCGGTGAACATTCAGACATCTTTTAATCCATCCCCACCCCTGCCACCTCTCTCTCACCTGTCTCTATCCCTTCCACTACCACTACCTTTCTCTTTCCATCTATTGCCATGTCTTACACTGCCTTTACCTTTACCTACTAACATTCCAACCTCAGCTCTTCCACTCCCTTTCTTCACCCAAATCCCAAAGCTCTTCTGACTGATGCATAAAATATACTACTCTAGACGGCATAGTGAGAGGATGTTTACTTGTCTCTCACACTTATTAATTGTATATTATGGTAGTTACTCTTTATTCATTCTTTCAACTTGTTTTCTAGTTCCTTATATAATGCAAAATGAAAGACACAATGTTAGGAGTAATTCAAGGATCAAGAAGCAAGTCTCCCAGAACATCTTATGGATCATCTTGAGATGCCCAAGAAAGCATCAGACACACTTCTTCCCTTCTTTATGTTAGGTCCAACCTTCTTCCAGCAAGCAGAGTCATTAATAAACCCCCACTGAACCCATATTGTCTAAAGTCATACAAAATTATCCTTCTAATTTATCCAACAAATAAATGTCAAATAGTTTCTTTAGATAAGATATTACAGGTCAGTAATTATATAACTCAACGATTATCTTTTATTTAAGAGAAGATATACAGTACGTCACAATTTGGTAAATTATTAGCAATATAACAACGATTTAAGCAACATACATAGAATATATAATTTATATCAACAAGTCATGTCAACAGTGCTTCAGTAACTCTGAATATTCCCATCATTACTTGCACCATCATTAACTTTATTCAATTAATAATAATTCAGTCTCTCTCGTTATGCTAAATTAAATTTATTTTTCACATCAAGTCAGAAATCACTGTGTGAATTTAATTAAAAAAAATATTTTACCACATCTTTCTCTTATTAAAAAAAATCACTGAAAATTTGTCGGAAATTATAACCATTTTTCTTATAATTAACAATATTTGAATTTTTATTTTATTACGTTGTTTTTGTTGTTATTGTTGCTGTCACTGTTGCTGCTGTCACTGTTGTAATTGTTGATGTCACTGTTGTTGTTGTCACTGTTGTTATTGTTGCTGTCACTGTTGCTATTGTTGCTGTTGTTGCTGTCACTGTTGCTATTGTTGTTGTCACTGTTGCTATTGTTGCTGTCACTGTTGTTATTGTTGCTGTCACTGTTGCTGTCACTATTGCTGTTGTTGCTGTCACTATTGCTGTTGCTGCTGTCACTGTTGCTGTTGTTGTCACTGTTGCTGTTGTTGATGCCACTGCTGCTGTTGCTGTCACTGCTGCTGTTGTTGTTGCTGTCACTGTTGATATTGTCGCTGTCACTGCTGCTATTGTTGCTGACACTGCTGTTGTTGCTGTCACTGTTGCTGTTGTTGCTGTCACTGCTGTTGTTGCTGTCACTGTTGCTGTTGTTGCTGTCACTGTTGCTAGTGTTGCTGTCACTGTTGCTATTAATGCTGTCACTGTTGCTATTGTTGCTGTCACTGTTGCTATTGTTGTTCTCACTGTTGCTATTGTTGATGTCACTGTTGCTATTGTTGATGTTACTGTTGCTATTGTTGATGTTACTGTTACTGTTGTTGCTGTCACTATTGCTGTTGCTGCTGTCACTTTTGCTGCTGTCACTGTTGCTGGTGTTGTCATTGTTGCTGTTGTTGCTGTCACTGTTGCTGTTGTTGTCACTGCTGCTGTTTTTGCTGTCACTGCTGCTGTTGTTGTTGCTGTCACTGTTGCTATTGTTGCTGTCACTGCTGCTATTGTTGCTGTCACTGCTGCTATTGTTTCTGTCATTGTTGCTGTCATTGCTGATGTTGTTGCTGTCACTGCTGCTGTTGTTGCTGTCACTGTTGCTATTGTTGATGTCATGTTGCTATTGTTGCTGTCACTGTTGCTGCAGTCACTGTTGCTATTGTTGATGTTGTCACTGTTGCTGTCACTGCTGCTGTTGTTGCTGTCACTGTTGCTATTGTTGATGTCACTGTTGCTATTGTTGCTGTCACTGTTGTTGCAGTCACTGTTGCTATTGTTGATGTCACTGTTGTTATTGTTGCTGTCACTGTTGCTATTGTTGCTGTCACTGTTGCTATTGTTGCTGTCACTGTTGCTGTTATTGCTGTCACTGTTGCTATTGTTGCTGTCACTGTCGCTGTTGTTGCTGTCACTGTTGCTATTGTTGTTGTCACTGTTGCTATTGTTGCTGTCACTGTTGCTATTGTTGCTGTCACTGTTGCTATTGTTGCTTTCACTGTTGCTATTGTTGCTGTCACTGATGCTATTGTTGCTCTCACTGTTGCTATTGTTGATGTCACTGTTGCTATTGTTGATGTCACTGTTGCTATTGTTGCTGTCACTGTTACTGTTGTTCCTGTCACTATTGATGTTGCTGCTGTCACTGTTGCTGTTGTTGTCACTGTTGCTGTTGTTGCTGTCACTATTGCTGTTGTTGTCACTGCTGCTGTTGTTGCTGTCACTGATGATGTTGTTGCTGTCACTGCTGCTGCTGTTGTTGCTGTCACTGCTGCTGTTGTTGTTGCTTTCACTTTGCTATTGTTGCTGTCACTATTGCTATTGTTGCTGTCACTGCTGCTATTGTTGCTGTCCACTGCTGATATTGTTGCTGTCATTGTTGCTGTCATTGCTGATGTTGTTGCTGTCACTGCTGCTGTTGTTGCTGTCACTGTTGTTGTCATTGCTGCTGTTGTTGCTGTCACTGCTGCTGTTGTTGCTGTCACTGCTGCTGTTGTTGCTGTCACTGTTGCTATTGTTGATGTTGTCACTGCTGCTGTCACTGCTGCTGTTGTTGCTGTCACTGTTGCTATTGTTGCTGTCAGTGTTGCTATTGTTGCTGTCACTGTTGCTGCAGTCACTGGTGCTATTGTTGATGTTGTCACTGTTGCTGTCACTGCTGCTGTTGTTGCTGTCACTGTTGCTATTGTTGCTGTCACTGTTGCTGTTGTTGCTGTCACTGTTGCTGTTGTTGCTGTCACTGTTGCTATTGTTGCTGTCACTGTTGCTGTTGTTGCTGTCACTGTTGCTATTGTTGCTGTCACTGTTGCTGTTGTTGCTGTCACTGTTTCTGTTGTTGCTGTCACTGTTGCTATTGTTGCTGTCACTGCTGCTATTGTTGCTGTCACTGTTGCTGTCACTGTTGCTGTCACTGCATCTCTTTCCACAATGACCTCATCTTTTTGCTTCCACATTTTTCTTCATTGATTATTTTTCCAAAAAGCCAGAACGGCTTTAATAATTTTTCTACTTCAGGTCATCTGCCTAAATCCTGGAGAATGTCCATCCCTGCCAGCCATGGTATTGTCACTTAATTATTTATTCCCATCATCTTTCAAACAGTCAATTGATTTTTCTCTATTGTTTCCATACAAACATTTACCATTTACATTCCAACCTGGAATTACTTTGAGCTTATTTCTTTCCAAAAATTTCTTCAAGAGTGTCTGAGTCAGAGGGACAAGAATGTGACAGATGTCTCACACCCACCGTATGTATTATTATTATTATTATTATTATTATTATTATTATTATTATTATTATTATTATTATTATGATGATGATGATGATGATCAAGAGAGTGACATCCTACTGTAAAATATTTAACAATTACATTGACAAGCATCCCAGTTACACTACTGTCTCTCATCTCTCTCATGACTCTTACACTACTCTCTCTCATCTCTCTCATGACTCTTACACTACTCTCTCTCATCTCTCTCATGACTCTTACACTACTGTCTCTCATCTCTCTCATGACTCTTACACTACTCTCTCTCATCTCTCTCATGACTGTTACTCTGTGAGTCTTCAAGTGGATGTCAATCAAGCCTTCCAGTAAGCCTCAGACAATATGTTTTATGAGGACAAATTTCAGTTGTCCGGCTATGAACAATGAGAGCTAGACGTCCATAACTTGGATGGCAACGCTCTCGCCTCACACGGAGTGTCCGTGGTTCAATCCCGGTATGAGTGGAATCGTTGGGCATGTTTCATTACAACTGCTGTTCCTGTTCACCTAGTAGTGAGTAGGTACCTGAGAGATAATTAACTGGTGTGGGTCGCATCTTGGGCGGGGGCATGATTAAAGGGCGCCAGTGGAAATATGACAAGACAGTCCTCGATGACGTACTTTCTTGGGTTATCCTGGGTGGCTAACTCTCCCCTGGGTTAACCTGGGTGGCTAACCCTCCCTGGGTTATCCTGGGTGGCTAACCTTTTCCTGGGTTATCCTGGGTGGCTAACCATCCCCTGGGTTATCCTGGGTGGCTAACCCTCCTCTGGGTTATCCTGGGTGGCTAACCCTCCCCTGGGTTATCCTGGGTGGCTAACCCTCCCCTGGGTTAAAAATCAGAACATATTTTAAATTCAACGAACAAGGAAAATAAGTGGATGGATAACTAGAACTTTCAAGACAACAGACGAGCCAATGACGATACTATGCAGGTCACTAATTCCGTAATGGCAGGAAGATTGCTGTATACTAACGTCCACCTTCAAGGTAGACCTGACTGACTATTTAGAAATTATACAGAGAACTTTCACTGCCTCTTTAGATTCAGCCAAACATCTGAACTACTGAGAAGACTTCAAGGCTCTCCAACTGTGTTAGAGGGAACATAATAGAAGAGTGGTGATGGTAGGAGAATGATGGTGATGGTAATAGGGAAGTAATGGTGTGGTAGTAGAGGAGTGATGGTGGTGGTGGTAGGGAAGCAGTGTGGGTGGTGCTGGTAGTGGTGGTAGGGAAGCAGTGGGGTGGTGGTAGGGAAGCAATGGGTGGTGGTAGGGAAGCAGTGGGTGGTGGTAGGGAAGCAGTGGGTGGTAGAAGGGAAGCAGTGGGTGGTGGTGGTGGTAGGGAAGCAGTGGTGGTGGTGTAGGAAGCAGTGGTGGTGGTGTGGAGGAAGCAGTGGTGGTATAGTTGGTGGTGATAGGGAAGCAGTGGTGGTGGTGGTAGGGAAGCAGTGGTGGTGGTGATGGGGAAGCAGTGGTGGTGGTGGTGGTGATAGGGAAGCAGTGGTGGTGGTGGTAGGGAAGCAGTGGGTGGTGGTGGTGGTAGGGAAGCAGTAGGTGGTGGTGGTGGTAGGGAAGCAGTGGGTGGTGGTGGTGGAAGGGAAGCAGTGGTGGTGGTGGTAGGGAAGCAGTGGTGGTGGTGGTGGTGGTGGTAGGGAAGCAGTGGTGGTGGTGATAGGGAAGCAGTGGTGGTGATAGGGAAGCAGTGGTGGTGGTGATAGGGAAGCAGTGGTGGTGGTGGTGGGGAAGTAGTGGTGGTGGTGGTGGGGAAGTAGTGGTGGTGGTAGGGAAGCAGTGGTGGTGGTGGTGGTGGTGGTAGGGAAGCAGTGGTGGTGGCGGTGGTGGTAGGGAAGCAGTTGTGGTGGTGGTGATAGAAGAGTGGGTAGGTGGTGGTGGTAGGAAACAGTGGTGGTATGGTGGTAGAACAGGATGGATCGGTTAGGGAAGCAAGTGTGTGGTGGTGGTAGGAGCATGGATGGTGGTGGTAGGGAAGCAGTGGTGGTGGTGGTGGTGGTAGGGAAGCAGTTGTGGTGGTGGTGGTTGTGAAGCAGTGGTGGTGGTGGTGGTAGGGAAGCAGTGGTGGTGGTGGTGGTAGGGAAGCAGTGGTGATGGTGGTGGTAGGGAAGCAGTGGTGATGGTGGTGGAGGAAGTATGGATAATGTTTGTTGTGGCGACGGCAGCGAGGAAGTGGTGTTAGGGAGAGTAGTAGTGACGGTGTTTAGGATGTTACTGATGGTGCAGGAGTAGTAGTAGTAGAAGTAGTAGTAGTAGTCAGGGGTCAGTCCTAGGACCTGTACTGTTTTTGGTATATGTGAATGACATAACAGAAGGAATAGACTCAGAAGTGTCCCTGTTTGCAGATGATGTGAAGTTAATGAGAAGAATAAAATCAGTCGAGGATCAGGCAGGACTACAAAGAGACCTGGACAGGTTACAAGCCTGGTCCAGTAACTGGCTCCTTGAATTTAACCCTGCCAAATGTAAAGTCATGAAGATCGGGGAAGGGCAAAGAAGACCGCAGACAGAGTATAGTCTAGGTGGCCAAAAACTGCAAACCTCACTCAAGGAAGAAGATCTTGGGGTGAGTATAATACCGAGCACATCTCCTGAGGCACACATCACTAAGGAATCGTTTAAGACTCTGTACACCATATACGTCAGGCCCATACTGGAGTATGCAGCACCAGTTTGGAACCCACACATGGTCAAGCACGTCAAGAAATTAGAGAAAATGCAAATGTTTGCAACAAGACTAGTCCCAGAGATAAGGGGATTGTCCTACGAAAAAAGGTTAAGGGAAATCGGCCTGACGACACTAGAGGACAGGAGGGTTAGGGAAGACATGATAACGACATATAAAATACTGCGAGGAATAGATAAGGTGAACAGAGACAAGATGTTCCAGAGAGGGGACACAGAAACAAGGGGTCACAATTGGAAGTTGAAGACTCCTATGAGTCAAAGGGATGTTAGGAAGTATTTCTTCAGTCATAGAGTTGTCAGGAAGTGGAATAGCCTAGAAAGTGACGTAGTGGAGGCAGGAACCATACATAGTTTTAAGACGAGGTTTGATAAAGCTCATGGAGCTGGGAGAGGACCTAATAGCAATAAGTGAAGAGGCGGGGCCAGGAGCTATGACTCGATCCCTGCAACCACAAATAGGTGAGTACACACACACACATAAGAACAGACGTCAGACACTTCATTAAAAAAAGAACAGTGACTGTTTTATAGTTACAGACTAGAACATTTATGAGAGTTTGTCCCTAAAAATAGAAGTTAATTACTAATGTGGAACATTTTCTCTGGAAAGAATGCATTTATTATTTTTAAGAGAAACATAGTGGCATAACAGTGTTTATATTGGCGCTTCTGTTGACAACATGGCGGAAGCGGTTGAACACAGCTATGTTTATACACCTGCAGACAAGGAAATCTGGTAATGGACAGATAGAATGATTGTTCTTGAACATAATCAGGAAAGGCATGAAGAACTAATAGAGAAGTAAGGATATCGAAACTTTCAAAAACCGAACAGAAGTTTTAAAGGCTGACATAATGAAGGAGAGAGGAGCAACAGATCAGGAATTCTCTATAACAGTGGTTCTCAATGTTTTTTTTTTTTTGCCTCAGGTTCCAAGCAACCCTGTGATGGCCTAGCAAAGACTAGCATAACACAAACATACGTGGAGACCCAGAGTGATATAAATCAGCTGCAGATATCACCCAAATATATTCTATATTACCAACCAAGAAGGCTTGTAGTCACCATCAACCCCACTGCCGGCGATGTGAAATTTCTCAACATCTGCCCACTACCCATAGTCAGCAAGCCAGGTGAAACCACTGACAATGGTCAGGGGTCAGGACAATAAGAGAAGATCCAGTAACCAACCCAGGACTCATAACACAGGTGAGGGTAACTTTGCTACAAGTAAAACCTCCTACTGCCAGCCAGAAAATTGCAACCCTCACCACCCACCGCCAAACCCACAACAATCAACACCCACCGCCACAACACTCACCACCCACCGCCACAACACTCACCACCACCGCCACACCCACAACACTCACCACCCACTGCAACCCTCACCACCCACCGCCAAAACCACAACACTCACCACCCACCCCCACACCCACAACACCCGTCAAACAACAACAAACATGGCCGCCTCCACAAATAACGAAGACAACTCCTTCCATATATTTGAGGATTTGAAGATAAAAGTCCCTGAACTAGCCAAATTCATCAGGATCCAGGGTTAAAAAATCAACATGTTAACCCGAGAAATTAAGGAATTACAAACTTTCAACACACGGTACCTCGACATGATCACAACTTTGGAACACAAACTAAACGCACTGCAACACTAAAGCAACACCCACACCGAGGACACCATCAGCCTCCTCAAAGAGCAAGTCACATAACTCAATACCATCATCAAGGAAGAAAGAGCACGAGTAGACTAACAACTTACTGATGTTATTAACATCTTTATTGATGTTATTAACAACTTTATTGATGTTATTAACAATTTTATTGATGTTATTAACAACTTTATTGATGTTATTAACAACTTTATTGATGTTATTACCAACTTTATTGATGTTATTAACAACTTTATTGATGTTATTAACAACTTTATTGATGTTATTGACAACTTTATTGACGTTATTAACAACTTCCAAGACCACAACGACCAACAGCAGCTGTCAGATGCAGTTGTAGTAAACCTTCTCCCAACAACTATAACCCAGGACACATGTAAACAAACTATTCTACAACTTATCCAAACCCAACTTCTTATACGTAGTGACGAAATAAATGTCACCTGATGGGTTATGAAACCAGAAAAAAAATCAGTGCTATTAAAGTTGAACTCTAGCTCACGGAGAAATAACCTGTTAAGAACATTTATATAGTATATGTATCAGAATTGACCTAAACCAGACAATCTCTATAGACTAAGAAAGCTGCGACATTATCAAAAAATCCACCAGTGCTTTGCAAGGGATGGGAAAATTACAGTCAGAAAATAATCAACAGGAAGGAGATATTTCATTTCTACTGAACATGAACTAAAAAAAATCCTAAGTGATGCTGGCTTAACGGAGTCAGAATAAAGACAACCTTCTCCTGTATTATTCCTACCGAAACCCAGCTTAAGCAAGATACAATAAACATCTACACACAACAAGAATACACAGCAATCCACAACTGCAGGCCAGAACAAATTGGAGAAGGTATTGTCATCTATTATTCTAATGAATATTAACATTAGAACATAAGAAAAAAGGAACACTGCAGCAGGTCTACTGACCCATGCAAGGCAAGTCCATCACTCCCCTGCTTATACCTGACCACCTGGAGTTAACCCTTTCCAGGTAAACTCCAGGTAGTCAGGTCACTTCCACTTAAGGAATTAGTACGGCATCTGACCTAGTAGCACAAGCTAGTCAGGTCCAACTCACACCCACTCATGTATTTATCTAACCTATTTTTAAAACTACACAACGTCTTAGCATCTATGACGGTACTCGGGAGTTTGTTCCACTCATCCACAACTCTATTACCAAACCAGTGCTTTCCTATATCCTTCCTAAATCTGAACTTTTCCAACTTGAAACCATTGCTGCGAGTCCTGTCTTGGCTGGATATTTTCTGCACGCTATTTACATCCCCTTTATTTATTCCTGTTTTCCATTTATACACTTCAATCATATCTCCCCTAATTCTACGCCTTTCTAGAGAGTGCAGATTCAAGGCCCTCAGTCTATCCTCATAGGGAAGATATCTGATACATGGGATCAACTTTGTCAACCTCATCTGTAGGTTTTCCAGAGCATTTATATCCATTCTGTAATACGGTGACCAGAACTGTGCAGCATAATCTAAATGAGGCCTAACCAAAGATATATAGAGTTGAAGAACAACCTGAGGACTTCTATTATTTATACTTCTTGATATGAAGCCAAGGATTCTGGTAGCTTTATTGCGAACTCTTATGCACTGTTGTCTTGGTTTCAGATTACTGCTAACCAGAACTCCTAAATCCTTCTCGCAATCAGTAGTATTAAGATCTACATTATTCAGTTTATATGTGACATGGTTATTGTCCTCCCCAACATTTAGAACTTTGCATTTATCTACATTAAACTGCATCTGCCACTTCTCCGGCCACTGCATCAGTCTATTCAAATCATTCTGGAGTGCTCTAATGTCCTCATTAGAATGAATTGGACGGCCTATTTTGGTGTCATCACAAATTTGCTTATGTTGCTATTTATTCCCTCATCTATGTCGTTTATGTAAATTTAAACAACAGGGGCCCAAAACTGACCCCTGTGGGACACCGCTGAGACGTGCCCCATTCTGATTTGTCCCCATTTATACAAACTCTCTGCCGCCTATTTGTCAACCATGCCTCAACCCAGGAAAAATTTCTCCTCCTATTCCGTGTGCCTTAAGTTTCTCAATAGTCTCTGATGTGGAACTCTATCGAAAGCCTTACTGAAGTTCATATACACAATATCATATTCATTACCATGATCTAC
>WNWK01014959.1:0-49481 GCA_009830355.1 Cherax destructor
ACAGATTTCATGATAAAAAAGGCGATATGAAAAAGACCTGGAAAACCTTATCTGAAATTCTAGGATCTAAAAAACTGTCACAAAACAGAATGATTAACTTAACTAACCCAGAAGACCCTCTCCTTCAGCCAACAAACTTAATGTCTTTTTCTCGACCATAGGAACAAAGTTAGCAAGTAAAATTCCAAACTCAAACATTCAAGCAGCTCTTCTAGTTCTGTACCACTCTCTCATTTACTCTTCTAGCTCTGTACCACTCTCTCATTTACTCTTCTAACTCTGTACCACTCTCTCATTTACTCTTCTAGCTCTGTACCACTCTCTCATTTACTCTTCTAGCTCTGTACCACTCTCTCATTTACTCTTCTAGCTCTGTACCACTCTCTCATTTACTCTTCTAACTCTGTACCACTCTCTCATTTACTCTTCTAACTCTGTACCACTCTCTCATTTACTCTTCTAACTCTGTACCACTCTCTCATTTACTCTTCTAACTCTGTACCACTCTCTCATTTACTCTTCTAACTCTGTACCACTCTCTCATTTACTCTTCTAACTCTGTACCACTCTCTCATTTACCCTCACCTCACCTATGGTATTTGTGCATGGGTTCAGCCACAGCAAATCACCTTAAACCTTTAATAACCCAACAAAAAGCTGCAGTGTGATTGATTACTAACTCCTGTATTAGACAACTCACTCCACCACTTTTCAAGAGCCTTAACTTGCTTAATATACAGAACATCCACACTTATTATTGTGCCTACTACATACACAGAACACTTCACTCAAATATAAACCCTCCTCTCAAACTTACTGCACAAACTCTGATCATGATTACTCTAGAACTCCTCACAGCCCTTTCTACCTCACTCTCTTGCTACCCATCTACCCCTGCACTATCCACTGCCCCGCTGCACTCCATACCCTCTCTCTTGCTACCCAATACCCCTGCATCCTGCCCTGCCATGCTGCACTATATGCCCCTTGTAGGTTTAGTGCTTCTTTTGATAATAATCCTCTCAAACTTCTACTTGAGGTCAGTGGTCACGTGTGGTCATACCTGTCCTAAGCTGTCTGGGAATTAGCGTGGGGTGATACCGAGCACATGGCTGGCTGCAGTGTTTTAGAATCTCAGGTTGAAGTGTTGAAGAAGGAGGTGCTACTTCTTCAGGAGGAAAATAGGAGGCTGAAGCTTCGCCTAGATGGGTGTGGGAGTGAGTGTGAGATGGTTGGAGCTGGTAAGGAAGAAATGGTTACCAACAGTGAAAGTGGCAGCCGCTTTAAGTGGCAAGTGGTTCACAATTCAGGAAGAAGGAAGATAAAGAAGGGTAATAGAGAAGATGTGAAGGTAGGAAATCGATTCTCTGTTCTCCAGGACGAGTGTACTTCAGTGGTCAGTGAGGTTAAGGTACCACTGACTCCCTGCTAATCAAGGTAAGAATATTCTGATTGTGGGAGACTCTCAGGTAAGATATATGGACCGTGCTTTTTGTAACAGAGACAGGAAGGTCAGACAGAGGGTGTGCCTCCCAGGAGCTGGTGTTGGTGACATAGTCAGCAGATTGGATAATATTATGTCAGGTAATGGGAACAAGCCTATTATCTGTCTTAGTGCTGGTGGAAATGACATTGGGAAGGGCAGAAGACAGGAGCTACTAGATAAGTATAGGTCAGCCATAGAAGTCGTTAGGTCTAAGGGAGGTATCCCAATCATATGTAGCATTTTGCCTAGAAGGATGGGCAATGAATGGATGTCTAGGGCAATTGGTATAAATTGCTGGCTAGACAGGTACTGCAAGGAACTTGCAATTCCATTCATTGATAACTGGGACAAATTCTATGGCAAACGTGATATGTATGCAAGGGATGGGGTTCATCTCTCTGGGGCTGGAGTGGTTGCATTAACCAATTCGATTGAGGGGGTCATTGGAGACTTGTCTAGGACTTTAAACTGATAGATTATAGAGGTATGGGTGTTTGTGGGAAACAATCAGGCTGTGGTATTAGGCCTGGAAACAGCAGATATTACCAGGATACCCCAGGGTTATGTTTAAAAGATAAGATTCAAAATAAAGTTGTTTGTAAATGCAAAACAATTGATCAACAAACAAAGAGAGATAGTAGAGGGCAACGAGTGACTAGCTCCCTTGAGGTTTACTATACAAATAGTAGGAGTCTAAGAAATAAGATAGATGAGCTAAGATTACTTGCAAGTGCAGGTAATATAGATATTATTGCTATAACAGAGACCTGGTTCAACCTGAAAGATAGAGAAATGCCTTCCGAATGCAACATTCAGGGTTACAAACTATTCCACACTGATAGGGTCAACAGGAAGGGTGGAGGAGTGGCGATGTATGTCAGAGATAATTTAAATTGTTGTGTTAGACAAGATATAAGATTAGAAACAGAGGATACAGAATCTGTTTGGCTACAGTTTCTCGAGGGTCGTGAAAATTAATTTTGGGTGTGATTTACAGGCCCCCAAGCCTGGATAGGGAGCGCAGTAAGCTGCTATGGGACGAAATTCATAAGGCGTCTAGATATGAAAATGTTGTGTTAATGGGAGATTTTAACTTTAGACACATTGATTGGAACAATGTGACAGGTAATCTTGAGTCTAGTGACTTTCTTGATACGGTTCAGGATTGTTTTTAAAACAGTTTGTGACAGAACCAACTAGAGGTAGCAACTTGCTTGATTTGGTTCTTGCTAACAAAGAATCACTAATTAATAATCTTGAGGTTAATGAAGAGCTTGGGAAAGCGATCACAAATCACTTAGTTTTAATATATCATGGAATTACCCAGGTAACTGCAATCAAGTCTCAGTTCCAGACTTTCGTGTAGCCGACTTCATGGGGCTGAGAAATTACCTAGGTGGGCTAAATGGGATGACCTGACTATGGGTCAGGTAGGTGGTTTTGGTTGCCAATATGACGTTTTTCAGAGCATAGTTCTAGCTGCCCAGACAACTTTTGTTCCAAGTAGGGAAATTAGATCTAACAAAAATGATCCTAAATGGATGAACAATAGATTAAAACATCTCATTGGTCAAAAGAGAGGCATATATAGGCGTATCAAAAGGGGATGGACAGATAAGAAATCAATATTATCAATTAAAGAGAGAAATAAAAAAGGAATAAGAAAAGCAAAAAGGGATTATGAGGCTAAGGTCGCAAGGGATTCGAAGACTAACCCAAAGGGTTCTTTCAGGTATACAGAAGTAAGATTAGGGACAAGATAGGCCCACTTAAGAGTAACTCAGGACAGATCACGGACAGTGATAAGGATATGTGTGAAATTTTCAATACTTACTTCCTCTCAGTTTTTACTCAGGAAGATACTAGCAGAATTCCAGAAATAATAAATTATGTAGAACTGGAAGATAACAGACTATGCTCGATTGGGGTAACTAGTGACATGGTCCTCAGACAAATAGAGAAATTAAAACCTAACAAATCCCCAGGCCCTGATGAACTGTTTGCAAGAGTTTTAAAGGAATGTAAAGAGGAACTTAGCAAACCTTTGGCAAATCTTTTCAATATATCACTACAAACTGGCATAGTGCCAGATAAGTGGAAAAGGGCAAATGTAATACCTATTTACAAGGCAGGTGACAGGTCCTTAGCTTCGAACTATAGACCAATAAGCCTTACCTCCATAGTTGGTAAATTTATGGAATCAATAATTGCCGAGGCAATTCGTAGCCATCTTGAAAAGCATAAATTGATTAATGAATCTCAACACGGTTTTACAAAGGGGCGTTCATGTCTTACGAATTTACTAACTTTTTTCACTAGGGTGTTTGAGGAGGTAGATCATGGTAATGAATATGATATTGTGTATATGGACTTCAGTAAGGCTTTCGATAAAGTTCCACATCAGAGGCTACTGAGGAAACTTAAGGCACACGGAATAGGAGGAGAAATTTTTTCCTGGGTAGAGGCATGGTTGACTAATAGGCGGCAGAGAGTTTGCATAAATGGAGAGAAATCAGAATGGGGGCGCGTCTCAAGCGGTGTTCCACAGGGGTCAGTTTTGGGCCCCCTGTTGTTTACAATTTACATAAACGACATAGATGAGGGAATAAATAGTAGCATAAGTAAATTTGCTGATGACACCAAAATAGGCCGTCCAATTCATTCAAATGAGAACATTAGAGCACTCCAGGATGATTTGAATAGACTGATGCAGTGGTCGGAGAAGTGGCAGATGCAGTTTAATGTAAACAAATGCAAAGTTCTAAATGTTGGGCAGGACAATAACCATGTCACATATAAGCTGAATAATATAGATATTATTACTTGTAATTGCGAGAAGGATTTAGGAGTTCTGGTTAGTAGTAATCTGAAGCCTAGACAACAGTGCATAAGTGTTCGCAATAAAGCTAACAGAATCCTTGGCTTCATATCAAGAAGTATAAATAACAGAAGTCCTCAGGTTGTTCTTCAACTCTATATATCTTTGGTTAGGCCTCATTTAGATTATGCTGCACAGTTCTGGTCACCGTATTACAGAATGGATATAAATGCACTGGAAAACGTACAAAGGAGGATGACAAAGTTGATCCCTTGTATCAGAAATCTTCCCTATGAGGATAGACTGAGGGCCCTGAATCTGCACTCTCTAGAAAGGCGTAGAATTAGGGGGGATATGATTGAGGTGTACAAATGGAAAACAGGAATAAACAAAGGGGATGTAAATAGCGTGCTGAAAATATCCAACCAAGACAGGACTCGCAGCAATGGTTTCAAGTTGGAAAAGTTCAGATTCAGGAAGGATATAGGAAAGCACTGGTTTGGTAATAGAGTTGTGGATGAGTGGAACAAACTCCCGAGTACCGTCATAGATGCTAAGACGTTGTGTAGTTTTAAAAATAGGTTAGATAAATACATGGGTGGGTGTGGATGGGTGTGAGTTTGGATCTGACTAGCTTGTACTAGGTCAGATGCAGTGCTCCTTCCTTAAGTGAATGTAACCTGACCTGTACTAATTCCTTAAGTGGAAGTGACCTGACCAGGTGGTCAGCTGGACAATTATATGAGTGGGTGCGGTTGGGTGTGAATTGGTCCTGACTAGCTTGTGCTACTAGGTCAGATGCAGTGCTCCTTCCTTAAGTGAATGTAACCTGACCTGGCTGGGTCGGGGCATTGGCTTAATCCGTTGGAGATTTGGACCTGCCTCGCATGGGCCAGTAGGCCTGCTGCAGTGTTCCTTCTTTCTTATGTTCTTATGTTCTTATAACAGAACACACAGCCATAATACAAGACACTAATCACTCTTCGATATCCCTCGTGTCCATCTCTCCCTACGCAAAAATGCTATGTCTCTGTGTATATACACCGAGAGATGTGTATGTCTCAGTGTATATACACTGAGAGATGTGTATGTCTCAGTGTATATGCACTGAGAGATGTGTATGTCTCAGTGTATATACACTGAGAGATGTGTATGTCTCAGTGTATATTCACCGAGAGATGTGTATGTCTCAGTGTATATACACCAAGAGATGTGTATGTCTCAGTGTATATACACTGAGAGATGTGTATGTTTCAGTGTATATGCACTGAGAGATGTGTATGTCTCTGTGTATATACACTGCGAGATGTGTATGTCTCTGTGTATATACACTGAGAGATGTGTATGTCTCAGTGTATATTCACCGAGAGATGTGTATGGCTCAGTGTATATACACTGAGAGATGTGTATGTTTCAGTGTATATGCACTGAGAGATGTGTATGTCTCTGTGTATATACACTGCGAGATGTGTATGTCTCTGTGTATATACACTGAGAGATGTGTATGTCTCAGTGTATATTCACCGAGAGATGTGTATGTCTCTGTGTATATACACTGAGAGATGAGTATGTATCAGTGTATATACACTGAGAGATGTGTATGTCTCTGTGTATATACACTGAGAGATGTGTATGACTCAGTGTATATTCACCGAGAGATGTGTATGTCTCAGTGTATATACACTGAGAGATGTGAATGTCTCAGTGTATATGCACTGAGAGATGTGTATGTTTCAGTGTATATACACCGATAGATGTGTTTATCTCAGTGTATATACACTGAGAGATGTGTATGTCTCTGTGTATATACACTGAGAGATGTGTATGTATCAGTGTATATACACTGAGAGATGTGAATGTCTCAGTGTATATACACTGAGAGATGTGTATGTCTCAGTGTACATACACTGAGAGATGTATATGTCTCAATGTATATACACTGAGAGATGTGTATGTCTCAGTGTATATACACTGAGAGATGTGAATGTCTCAGTGTATATGCACTGAGAGATGTGTATGTTTCAGTGTATATACACCGAGAGATGTGTTTATCTCAGTGTATATACACTGAGAGATGTGTATGTCTCTGTGTATATACACTGAGAGATGTGTATGTCTCAGTGTATATACACTGAGAGATGTGAATGTCTCAGTGTATATACACTGAGAGATGTGTATGTCGTGTCAGTATCATATGTACACTTGTGTAGTGTACCAGCGTTCATCCTAGCTATACAGCTGGTCCCTTTGCGTGTGACGTCACGATACCCGCTGACGTCAGAGGCTCAGCGCATGTGCATAGCCACGCATAGGCGTACCCGCTCAGAAGTTTCAGACGCACAAGCTGGACGGACGGTGGCTGGGCTCTCTCCTGACGTACTGTAAATATACAGTAACCATCCTACAAGGAGTGTCTTTGACAACCTATATATCTCTCCCAAGACCCACACGACAAGTTGCGTGAACTGAACTCACGTGGCTTACTTCTCAGACAGCAGAGTGGCTTGCTGGCTTAGTAGAATATTTTCACACAGATTGACTGGCTTGGAATCTTGTAACAAATTAGCTCAGCAAGGTAGAAGCTGGCTTAAGCCTAGGCTGACGTAACTGGTGGTGGCTTACTGGCTGGATATGGTACTCTCCCCTCACAAACTGGCTTACTCGTTCAGAATTTGCAAAACCCGGGTCAACCCCTCGTAGGTTTTAACAAATTTAACAGATGAAGCACTTAGCTGACCAGGAGATACTGTAGATATTGTAGACTGCTTGGATGTAGGTAGCTGGTCGCGTGGTTTCAGGAGGCTGATTGCTTGCTTGTCGTAGTCTATCTCTCTATAACAGCGAAATCGATAAAAATTACGGCACACCGCTGCACACCACTTGTCGTGTGGGTCTTGGGAGAGATATATAGGTTGTCAAAGACACTCCTTGTAGGATGGTTACGGTATATTTACAGTACGTCAGGAGAGAGCCCAGCCACCGTCCGTCCAGCTTGTACGTCTGTTACTTCTGAGCGGGTACGCCTATGCGTGGCTATGCACATGCGCTGAGCCTCTGACGTCAGCGGGTATCGTGACGTCACACGCAAAGGGACCAGCTGTATAGCTAGGATGAACGCTGGTACACTACACAAGTGTACATATGATACTGACACGACATGTATGTCTCAGTGTACATACACTGAGAGATGTATATGTCTCAATGTATATACACTGAGAGATGTGTATGTCTCAGTGTATATTCACCGAGGGATGTGTATGTCTCTGTGCATATACACTGAGAGATGTTTATGTCTCAGTGTATATACACTGAGAGATGTGTATGTTTCTGTGTATATACACTGAGAGATGTGTATGTCTCAGTGTATATTCACCGAGAGATGTGTATGTCTCAGTGTATATGCACTGAGAGATGTGTATGTTTCAGTGTATATACACCGAGAGATGTGTTTATCTCAGTGTATATACACTGAGAGATGTGTATGTCTTTGTGTATATACACTGAGAGATGTGTATGCCTCAGTGTATATTCATCGAGAGATGTGTATGTCTCAGTGTATATACACTGAGAGATGTGAATGTCTCAGTGTATATACACTGAGAGATGTGTATGTCTCAGTGTACATACACTGAGAGATGTGTATGTCTCAATGTATATACACTGAGAGATGTGTATGTCTCAGTGTATATTCACCGAGAGATGTGTATGTTTCAGTGTATATTCACCGAGATAATGGTATGTCTCAGTGTATATACACTGATAGATGTGTATGTCTCAGTGTATATACACTGAGAAATGTTTATGTCTCAGTGTATATATACTGAAAGATGTGTTTGTCTCAGTGTATATTCACATAGAGATGTATATGTATCAATGTAATACTGGGTGTTTAATTTGGTCTCTGTTTTAGAGACTAATGTACTTTTTATTGATGGTTCAAATATTAATGAAGTATTAATGAGCATAGTGTAGTTGATAAGTTATAAAACAATGAAGTTACCATCACAATGATCTTGTGAAAGATAAAATACTGAGGAGAACCTCAGCTCTCTTGAAGTTCATTCTTCCTTTCATCACATAATATTGTGCTGTATTTTCCACAAACTGTTAATACTTTTATTCATTATCTGCTGAAGAGTTTAGAGATCTCTAATAAGTTTAGAGTAAAGGTAAAAATCTTAAAATTAATATTTTACATTACAGAAAAAGAAACAATGTGAGAGTTAATAATGGTGGGAGTCACAGACTGTTGATGTCACAAGAAAATACATTAACCAAAACACAAACTATATTAAAAACAACATTAAAGAAAACTTGTAATTAATCTACCAGTTATTAAAGATGTTACTTTGGTCTCAGTGGCAACTCTGGTCGCAGGTAACATTTATAACATGACTCTCCATTGCTGTCATTAGTAACTAAAATATCATAATATAGTGATAGTAACAATGTGTGAAAGTAATAATGTGATCTCAACATGAGTTACTGTAATTACTCACATAACTTCCTATGCTATATTAAATTACAAATTATTACTTTTTTTTTAAATTGGTGATGTTTTGTGCCATTTAAAAAGGTGAAGAAAAGACATTCTTTACAGGACAGTCTCGATCTATGTTGATGTTTGTCCAGTGACTTGGTCAGTCACTGCACTCTGTGGCAGTGACTTGATCAGTCACTGCACTCTGTGGCAGTGACTTGATCAATCACTGCACTCTGTGGTAATGTGTGCTGATGTACTCTACACTCTCACACCCACTTAGTATTCTTTAACAAGGTATAATAATGCACTCTGCACTCTCAAACACACTTAACACTCTTTGATGATGTGTAATAATGTGCTCAACACTCCCACACACACTCAACACTTTTTAACAATGTGTAATAATATGCTGTACACTCACACACTCACTCAGCAAACAAAACAGCTTCGTATCAGAAGA
Organism: Cherax destructor; assembly: GCA_009830355.1. Classification (NCBI taxonomy): domain Eukaryota; kingdom Metazoa; phylum Arthropoda; class Malacostraca; order Decapoda; family Parastacidae; genus Cherax; species Cherax destructor. The sequence continues at coordinate 9,248 of WNWK01014959.1, forward strand.
AAAAAGGAACTGTTATAGTACATTTGAGGGGGACGTTGAGAGCTGTGAACCCCAAACACAGCATTTCCTCAGAGAGGAACTTAACTCTTCAAATGTAGCCTCCCCATGAAGCACTGCCCATATATGATATTACAACAAGTGTTTTAATATCCTTATATACAGACGGATGTAATTACAGAGAGGGACACAGGAATCTGTGCTATGTAAATACATCCACCCGGGTAGTCTGGTACCGTAGTCCAGCCAGAAGAGAAGAACTTCCCGTCCAGTTACACCACCATGGAGAGGCCAATTATTTTAAATTTTATTCTTCTATTTATATGTCATAGTTTGTAATCTGTTAAAATTAATTTTATGAATGTTTCTGTATATAATATCGTCGTCTTTATATCTTCTGTGTTAACATGTATAACAGTTTGTTGTATGTATTTATGGTGTTATTATGTATAACAGTGTGATCTCTGTATCTCTAGTGTTATTATGCATAACTTTATTATAGTGGACGAAATGTTCTTATAATAAAGTTACTTCACGATGTATAAAAATCTCAATGATATAAATAATGAACATTTGTAAATTATTTGTATTGTTAATTTAAGTAAATAATGAATCTGAATGTCACAGGAATTAAGTAAGAAACAACAATCACATAGTGTGAATAGAGGTACTGAGTGTGTATAACAGTGTTAATGAATGCTGAGTGTGTATAACAGTGTTAATGAGTGCTGAGTGTGTATAACAGTGTTAATGAATGCTGAGTGTGTATAAAAGTGTTAATGAGCGTTGAGCGTGTATAACAGTGTTAATGAGTGCTGAGTGTGTATAACAGTCTTAATGAATGCTGAGTGTGTATAACAGTGTTAATGAATGCTGAGTGTGTATAACAGTGTTAATGAATGCTGAGTGTGTATAACAGTGTTAATGAATGCTGAGTGTGTATAACAGTGTTAATGAATGCTGAGTGTGTATAACAGTGTTAATGAATGCTGAGTGTGTATAACAGTGTTAATGAATGCTGAGTGTGTATAACGTGTTAATGAATGCTGAGTGTGTATAACAGTGTTAATGAGCTGAGCGTGTATAAAAGTGTTAATGAATGTTGAGCGTGTATAAAAGTGTTAATGAATGCTGAGTGTGTATAACAGTGTTAATGAGCGCTGAGCGTGTATAAAAGTGTTAATGAATGCTGAGCGTGTATAAAAGTGTTAATGAATGCTGAGTGTGTATAACAGTGTTAATGAATGCTGAGTGTGTATAACAGTGTTAATGAATGCTGAGTGTGTATAACAGTGTTAATGAATGCTGAGTGTGTATAACAGTGTTAATGAGTGCTGAGTGTGTATAACAGTGTTAATGAATGCTGAGTGTGTATAACAGTGTTAATGAATGCTGAGTGTGTATAACAGTGTTAATGAATGCTGAGTGTGTATAACAGTGTTAATGAATGCTGAGTGTGTATAACAGTGTTAATGAATGCTGAGTGTGTATAACAGTGTTAATGAGTGCTGAGTGTGTATAACAGTGTTAATGATGCTGAGTGTGTATAACAGTGTTAATGAATGCTGAGTGTGTATAACAGTGTTAATGAGTGCTGAGTGTGTATAACAGTGTTAATGAGTGCTGAGTGTGTATAACAGTGTTAATGAATGCTGAGTGTGTATAACAGTGTTAATGAAGTGCTGAGTGTGTATAACAGTGTTAATGAGTGCTGAGTGTGATAACATGTTAATGAGTGCTGAGTGTGTATAACAGTGTTAATGAGTGCTGAGTGTGTATAACAGTGTTAATGATGCTGAGTGTGATACAGTGTAATAATCTGAGGGTAAAAGTGTTAATGAGTGCTGAGTGTGTATAACATGTATGAATGCTGGTTGTATAACCAGTGTAATGAGTGCTGATCTGTATAACAGTGTTAATGAGTGTGAGGTGTATAACAGTGTTAATGAGTCTGAGTGTTATACATGTTAATGGTGCTGAGTGTATATACAGTGTTAATGAATGCTGGTGTGTATAACAGTGTTCATGAATGCTGAGTGTGTATAACAGTGTTAATAATGCTGAGTGTATAACAGTGTTAATGAATGCTGTGTGTTTGTAGCAACCCATGCAGCACTGCTAAAATATGATATTAAACGCAAGTGTTAATATCATTGATACATAGATATATCAGGGAAGTCACAAAAAATTGTGTCCTCCCATGTGTTCACTTATCTGTAAACCTGGTCCTGTATCCGTAAACTGGTCCTGTATCCCTGTAAACCTGGTCCTGTATCCGTGTAAACCAGGTGAAGCCAAATGAGAGGAACCTCCCAGGCAGCCACACCATCTGTTGTTCATCTGATACTTTTATTTATGCGTTATATATACATTTTTTTTGGTGTTGCTATGTATAACAAGATGATCATTGCATCTGGTGTTACAATGTACAACAGTGTGATCACTGTATCTCTGGTGTTACAATGTACAACAGTGTTATCACTGTATCTCTGGTGTTACTGTGTATAACAACGTAATCTTCGTATCTCTGGCGTTACTATGATAACAGTGTGATCCTCTTAATTCTGCTGTTACTATGTATAACAATGTGGTATTTGTATCTTTGGTGTTACTATGTATAAGAATGTGATCTTCATGTATCTTTTGTTATTAAGTATAACATAGATCACTACATCTCTGTGTGGTCATTGTATCCCCGAGTCTTGTGTTAAGAAGGTCACGTATGACCCGTAAAGTGCATTTACGGTCTCAGACGCACTTCAAGAACACATCAGTGCGCTTTGAGAAGAACAAGAGAACATAGTGTTTAGTGTAGCGTAGCTCCAAGCAGTGACTGTACAGCTGGCACTGGGAAACCTTCCCATGGCACCGTAAACAAGGATTGTTGGTGATGGAAGATTGAGTGTAAAACAAAGTGAGGTCAGTAGAATACATAATTGGTTACAGCGCAAAATTATAAACACTGAAATCAAAAAATGAAGTATTGAAAACTACGAGAAAATATAGGTGAGTAAACACACAAACACCCTACACACACACACACTCACACGCACGCACACACACACACACACACACACACACACACAAACACACACACACACACACACAAACACACACACACACACACACACACACACACACACACAAAAGGATGGAACAAGAGTGGGAGAGTAAACTAGGTGAGGTCTCTGCAAAAATGGAAAAAAGGATGGAGGCAGAGCTTTGGGCAAAATTGGAGGGGAGGTTGGAGGAGGAGAAGAAGAAATGGGAGTCACAAGTCGAAGCTGCAGTAGCCAGGATAAGTGCCCTAGAATGTGAGGTAATTAGGCTGAAGCAAGCTACAGGGGTATGGACCAGAGAGGACATAGCATCTGAAGCTGGCACATCCTCATCGAACAAGGAACCCAATGGGGAGGAAGAAGACATGAACTACGCAAAGGCCCTATCAGTCCAAGATGGGACAAGGAATGAAGGGGGAGAGCAGCCGGGAGCAGGGGTGGTGGTAAGAGAGGCACGACCAGGATGCCAAGAGCTACAGGAAAACATTGGGGAAAGATGGAGGGAAAGGAAATGGGAGGCGGAGAGGGAGAAGTCAGTGTTTATTCACGGGCTCCAGGAGAGCGAATTAAGGACACACAATGAAAGACGGCAGGAGGAAAGACAGGAGATTGAGAACATCATTAGAGAAATAGGCGAAGAGGACATGTCTGAGATAGCAAATTTTCAGAGAATAGGGGGGTACGTGAAGGGGAGAAAACGGCCAGTCAAGCTGATCTTCAAGACGGAAACAGTGCAAAACAGGATCCTGCAAGAGAAACCACGGCTGAAGGAATCGTCAGCATACAGAAGGGTGTTCCTAGACCGGGACAGAACAAAAACAGAAAGACAGCAGCTGAGGGAGTGGAGGCAAAATCGAAAGGAGCTGGGAAGAGAGAGACAGACAGAATCAGCAGAAACCAACCAGAACAGGGAAGAGCAACAGGAGCGAGCACACACAAACCCATCCCCAGAACCCCAAAACCAAACACGCTATCCCAACACAGACCACAATCCACACTTACATCCCCCACCCCCAGGGCCCCCACCCCCATAGACCCCCCAAAACACAGTTTTGGAGAGGAAACTGAATGTATGGTACACGAACGCAGATGGAATAAGGAATAAGTGGGAGGAGTGGCATGAAAGAATCAAAGAGGCATCACCGGACATCATAGCCCTCACTGAAACAAAGCTCACAGGGATGATAACAAATGCCATCTTTCCAACGGGATACCAGATCCTGAGGAAAGACAGAGGGAACAGAAAGGGTGGAGGAGTGGCACTGCTGATCAAAAACAGATGGGATTTTGATGAGCTGGGAGAGGGGGCAGAGGAGAAGCAGGAGATTGTATAATAGGAACACTTCAGTCCAGAGGTCCAAAGGTGATAATTGCAGTGATGTATAACCCACCACAGAACAGCAGGAGACCAAGGCAAGAGTATGATGAGAGTAATAGAGCGATGGTTGACACTGGCCGAATTGGCCAGAAGGGCTCATGAGAGCAGGGCGAAGCTACTGATCATGGGTGACTTCAACCATAAGGAAATCGATTGGGAGAACTTAGAACCACATGGGGGCCAAGAAACATGGAGGGCTAAATGATGGAGGTGGTACTGGAAAATCTCATGTACCAACATGTAAGGGACAATACCAGAGAGAGAGGGAGGACGAGCCAGCGAGACTGGACCTAGTATTCACCCTGAGTAGCGCAGATATTGAGGACATCACACATGAAAGCCACCTTGGGGCCAGTGATCATATGGTTCTAAGCTTCGACTACATAGTAGAGTTACAAGTGGAGGGGAAGCAGGAAGGGCTGCACAAATGAAGCCAAACTACAAGAAAGGTGACTACGTGGGCATGAAGAATTTCCTGCACGGAGTTCAGTGGGACAGAGAGCTGGCAGGGAAGTCGGTAAACGAGATGATGGAATATATGACAACAATTTGCACGGAAGCTGAGGAGAGGTTTATACCCAAGGGTAACAGGAAAAGCGAAAAAGCCAGGATGAGCCCATGGTTCACCCAAAGGTGCAGGGAAGCCAAAACCAAGTGTGCCAGGGAATGGAAGAAGTATAGAAGGCAAAGGACCCAGGAGAATAAGGAGAGCAGTCGTAGAGCCAGAAATGAATATGCACAGGTAAGAAGGAAGCCCAAAGACAATACGAAAATGACATAGCAGCGAAAGCAAAATCTGACCCAAAGCTGTTGTACAGCCACATCAGGAGGAGAACAACAGTCAAGGATCAGGTGATCAGGCTGAGGAAGGAAGGGGAGGAGGTCACAAGAAATGACCACGAAGTGTGTGAGGAGCTCAACATGAGATTCAAAGAGGTGTTCACAGAGGAAATAGAAGGGCCTCCAGAAAGGAGGAGAGGTAGGGTACACCATCAGGTGCTGGACACGATACACACAACTGAGGAGGAAGTGAAGAGGCTACTAAGCGAGCTAGATACCTCAAAGGCGATGGGGCCGGACAACATTTCTCCATGGGTCCTGAGAGAGGGAGCAGAGGAGCTATGTGTACCCCTAACAACAATCTTCAACACGTCTATCGAAACAGGGCAACTACAAGAGGTATGGAAGACAGCAAATGTAGTTCCAATTTTTAAAAAAGGAGACAGAAACGTAGCACTAAACTACAGACCAGTGTCACTGACATGTATAGTATGCAAGGTCATGGAGAAGATTATCAGAAGAGTGGTGGAGCACCTAGAAAGGAATGAGCTTATCAACGACGGCCAACACGGTTTCAGGGACGGGAAATCCTGTGTCACGAACCTACTGGAGTTCTATGACAGGGTGACAGCAGTAAGACAAGAGAGAGAGGGGTGGGTAGATTGCATATTCTTGGACTGTAAGAAGGCGTTTGACACAGTCCCACACAAGAGATTAGTGCAGAAGCTGGATGACCAGGCAGGGATAACAGGGAAGGCACTACAATGGATCAGGGAATACCTGTCAGGAAGACAGCAGCGAGTCATGGTCCGTGGCGAGGTGTCGGAGTGGGCGCCGGTGACGAGTGGGGTTCCACAGGGGTCAGTCCTAGGACCGGTGCTGTTTCTGGTGTTTGTGAACGACATGACGGAAGGAATAGACTCGAAGTGTCCCTGTTTGCAGATGATGTGAAGTTGATGAGAAGAATTCAATCGGAAGAGGACCAGGCAGAACTACAAAGGGATCTGGATAGGCTGCAAGCCTGGTCCAGCAATTGGCTCCTGGAGTTCAACCCAACCAAGTGCAAAGTCATGAAGATTGGGGAAGGGCAAAGAAGACCGCAGACGGAGTACAGTCTAGGGGGCCAGAGACTACAAACTTCAATCAAGGAAAAAGATCTTGGGATGAGTATAACACCAGGAACATCTCCTGAGGCGCACATCAACCAAATAACTGCTGCAGCATATGGGCGCCTAGCAAACCTAAGAACAGCATTCCGACATCTTAATAAAGAATCGTTCAGGACCCTGTACACTGTGTACGTTAGGCCCATACTGGAGTATGCAGCACCAGTTTGGAACCCACATTTATCCAAGCACGTAAAGAAACTAGAGGAAGTGCAAAGGTTTGCAACAAGACTAGTCCCGGAGCTAAGGGGTATGTCCTACGAGGAGAGGTTAAGGGAAATCGACCTGACGACACTGGAGGACAGGAGAGATAGGGGGGACATGATAACGACATATAAAATACTGAGAGGAATTGACAAGCTTGACAGAGACAGAATGTTCCAAAGATGGGACACAGCAACAAGGGGACACAGTTGGAAGTTGAAGACTCAGATGAATCACAGGGATGTTAGGAAGTATTTCTTCAGTCACATAGTAGTCGGGAAGTGGAATAGCTTGGGAAGCGATGTAGTGGAGGCAGGTTCCATACACAGCTTTAAGAAGAGGTATGATAAAGCTCATGGCGCAGGGAGAGTGACCCAGTAGCGGCCAGTGAAGAGGCGGGGCCAGGAGCTATGTCTCGACCCCTGCAACCACAACTAGGTGAGTACAACTAGGTGAGTACACACAGGATGTTCCAGAGAGGGAACATAGAAACAAGGGGACACAACTGGAAGCTGAAAACTCAGATGAGTCAAAGGGATGTTAGGAAGCATTTCTTCAGCCACAGATTAGTCAGGAAGTGGAATAGTCTAGAGAAAGATATAGTGGAGGCAGGAACCATACATGGTTTTAAGACAAGGTATGATAAAGCTCATGGAGCAGGGAGAGCAGAGACCCAGTAGCTGACAGCGAAGAGGCGGGGCCAGGAGCTGAGTCTCGACCCCTGCAACCACAATTAGGTGACTACAATTAGGTGAGTACACACATACATACACACTACACACTACAGAGGGATCTGGACAGGCAGCAGGCCTGGTCCAGCAACTGGCTCCTGGAGTTCAACCCCACCAAGTGGGGAAGGGCAAAGAAGACCACAGACGGAGTACAGTCTAGGGGGCCAGAGCCTACAAACCTCACTCAAAGAAAAGGATCTTGGGGTGAGTATAACACCAGGCACATCTCCTGAGGTGCTTATCAACAAAATAACTGCTGCAGCATACGGACGCCTAGCAAACCTAAGAACAACATTCCGACATCTTAATAAGGAGTCATTCAGAACCCTGTACACTGTGTACGATAGGGCCATCCTGGAGTATGCAGCGCCAGTTTGGCACCCTCACATAGCCAAACGTGTAAGGAAACTAGAGAAAATGCAAAGGTTTAGAACAATACTAGTCCCGGAGCTAAGGGGTATGTCCAACGAGGAGAGGTTACGGGAAATCGACCTGACGACACTGGAAGACAGGAGAGATAGAGGGGATATGATAACGACTTATAAAATACTGAGAGGAATTGACAAGGTGGACAGACACAGAATGTTCCAGAGATGGGACACAGCAACAAGGGGACACAGTTGGAAGTTGAAGACTCAGATGAATCACAGGGATGTTAAGGAGTATTTCTTCAGTCAAAGAGTTGTCTGGAAGTGGAATAGTTTGGGAAGTGATGTAGTGGAGGCAGGATTCATACATAGCTTTAAGGAGAGGTATGATAAAGCTCATGGAGCGGGTAGAGTGACAGAGTAACGGCCAGTGAAGAGGCGCGGCCACGACCCCTGCAACCACAACTAAATGAGTACACACACACAAACACACACAGTGCTATTCTTGGTATATGTGAATGACATGACGCATGGGATAGACTCAGAAGTGTCTCTGTTCGCAGATGATGTGATGTTAATGAGGAAAATTAAATCAGATGAGGATCAGGCAGGACTTCAAAGAGATCTGGACCTGCTGGACACCTGGTCCAGTAACTGGCTTCTCGAATTTAACCCAGCCAAATGCAAAGTCATGAAGATCGGGGAAGGGCAAAGAAGACCGCAGACAGAGTACAGGCTAGGTGGACAAAGACTGCAAACCTCGTTAAAGGAGAAAGACCTTGGGGTGAGTATAACACCAAGCACGTCTCCGGAAGCACACATCAACCAGATAACTGCGGCAGCATATGGGCGACTGGCAAACCTAACATTAGCGTTCCGATACCTTAATAAGGAATCGTTCAAGACACTGTACACCGTGTATGTCAGGCCCATACTAGAGTATGCAGCACCAGTTTGGAACCCATACCAGGTCAAGCACGTCAAGAAATTAGAGAAAGTGCAAAGGTTTGCGACAAGGTTAGTCCCAGAGCTAAGGGGATTGTCCTACGAAGAAAGGTTAAGGGAAATCGGCCTGACAACACTGGAGTACAGGAGGGTTAGAGGAGACATGATAACGACATACAAAATACTGCGGGGAATTGACAAGGTATCTACAATGTCAATTCTGACAGGATGTTCCAGAAAGGGACACAGAAACAAGGGGGCACAATTGGAACCTGAAGACTCAGATGAGTCAAAGAGATGTTAGGAAGTATTTCTTCAGCCATAGAGTAGTCTAGCAAGTGATGTAGTGGAGGCAGGAACCATACATAGCTTTAAGACGAGGAATGATAGAGCAGGGAGAGAAAAGACCCAGTAGCAGACAGTGAAGAGGCGGGGCCAGGAGCTGAGTCTCAACCCCTGCAAAATCTATTAGGTGAGTACAATTAGATGAGTACATACACACACACACACTACACACACACACACACACACACTACACACACACATACACACACTGCACACACTCTACACTTTTCCAGAGAGGGGACACAGAAACAAGGGGTCACAATTATAAGTTGAAGACTCCTATGAGTCAAAGGGATGTTAGGAAGTATTTCTTCAGTCATAGAGTTGTCAGGAAGTGGAATAGCCTAGAAAGTGACGTAGTGGAGGCAGGAACCATACATAGTTTTAAGACGAGGTTTGGTAAAGCTCATGGAGCAGGGAGAGAGAGGACCTAGTAGCAATCAGTGAAGAGGCGGGGCCAGGAGCTAAGTATCGACCCCTGCAACCACAAATAGGTGAGTACACACACACACACACACACACTACATACACACACACATACACACACAGAAACACACACACACACACACACACACACACACACACACACACACACACACACACACACACACACACACACACACACACACACACACACATACAAACACACACACACACGCACACAATTGGAAGTTGAAGACTCAGATGAGTCACAGGGATGTTAAGAAGTATTTTTTCAGTCACACAGTTGTCAGGAAGTGGAATAGTCTGGCAAGTGATGTAGTGGAGGCAGGATCCATGCATAGCTTTAAGAAGAGGTATGATTAAGCTCATGGAGCAGGGAGAGTGACCTAGTAGTGACCAGTGAAGAGGCGGGGCCAGGAGCTCTGGATCGACCCCTGCAACCACAATTAGGTGAGTACAAGTGGGCACGTAAACTGCAATACGTGTAATACTCTCGACCAAGTCTAACATGTATGTAAATATAAATTCCTAAGCACACGTACTGTGTTTAATATTCTGAGTCTTATATCACTCACACTTGTGAGCACATCTTATTGTTCGTATGTTCTATCTTATTGTTCTTATGTTCTATCTTATTGTTCGTATGTTCTATCTTATTGTTCTTATGTTCTATCTTATTGTTCGTATGTTCTATCTTATTGTTCTTATGTTCTATCTTATTGTTCTTATGTTCTATCTTATTGTTCTTATGTCCTATCTTATTGTTCTTATATTCTATCTTATTGTTCTTATGTCCTATCTTATTGTTCTTATGTTCTATCTTATTGTTCTTATGTTCTATCTTATTGTTCTTATGTTCTATCTTATTGTTCTTATGTTCTATCTTATTGTTCTTATGTCCTGTCTTATTGTTCTTATGTTCTATCTTATTGTTCTTATGTCCTATCTTATTGTTCTTATGTTCTATCTTATTGTTCGTATGTTCTATCTTATTGTTCTTATGTTCTATCTTATTGTTCTTATGTTCTATCTTATTGTTCTTATGTCCTATCTTATTGTTCTTATGTTCTATCTTATTGTTCTTATGTCCTATCTTATTGTTCTTATGTTCTATCTTATTGTTCTTATGTTCTATCTTATTGTTCTTATGTTCTATCTTATTGTTCTTATGTCCTGTCTTATTGTTCTTATGTTCTATCTTATTGTTCTTATGTCCTATCTTATTGTTCTTATGTTCTATCTTATTGTTCTTATGTTCTATCTTATTGTTCTTATGTTCTATCTTATTGTTCGTATGTTCTATCTTATTGTTCTTATGTTCTATCTTATTGTTCTTATGTTCTATCTTATTGTTCTTATGTTCTATCTTATTGTTCTTATGTCCTATCTTATTGTTCGTATGTTCTATCTTATTGTTCTTATGTCCTATCTTATTGTTCTATGTTCTATCTTATTGTTCTTATGTCCTATCTTATTGTTCTTATGTCCTATCTTATTGTTCTTATGTCCTATCTTATTGTTCTTATGTCCTATCTTATTGTTCTTATGTCCTATCTTATTGTTCTTTGTCCTATCTTATTGTTCTTATGTCCTATCTTATTGTTCTTATGTCCTATCTTATTGTTCTTATGTCCTATCTTATTGTTCATATGTCCTATCTTATTGTTCATATGTTCTATCTTACTTATTGTTCTAATAATTTACTTATGAGTTACACTACTGCTCCTCTATATTAATGTATTGTTATTATGAGTTACTCTACGTGTGTTATTGTACTGTTTTACTATACTGTTTGTGTTACTCTGCTGTTTTACTATACTGTTTGTGTTACTCTGCTGTTTTACTATACTGTTTGTGTTACTCTGCTGTTTTACTATACTGTTTGTGTTACTCTGCTGTTTTTACATGTTTTTTTATGCTACTACACTTATTGTAAATTACTGTTCTTCCGTGTTGCTTTAATTTTTTGTGTGTATTTTGCGTTGTTGCATGTTGACATGGTTGCTGTGCTTGCTGTACCAAGCACAGCAAACTTCCCACTGTACCTTCCACAACAGTGTCTCCAATATTGACATTCATGTCACACCATGACTGAGGTTCCCAACACATTCATTCTCATCTGCACTTACCTTCCCTATACAATTTAAATATATATATAATGCTCTACATGTTTGGAGCATTTAACAGTGTAATGGGAAAGGAAGGCATCTACAGAGACAAAGTCGGGACTAAGATTCATACAAGGAAAATTGTGTATAAGGGAGGATTCAACCAGACGGCGACTGTGAAAGTTAGACGTAGGATAGACAGTTTTAGCAGAAGACCAGTCAATAGGATGACTGTGATCTCTGACATGACAGAAAAGAGCATTGTTTGTGTCGGCAAGCTTAACACTACTTTTGTGCTCCCTAAGTCTGTCAGACAGAGACGGCCAGTTCCTCCAAAGTACTGAAGAGGACAGGAGGAGAGTAGACACCAGGAGCATCTATAGAGGGAGGAGAGGTATGAACTAGATTAGTGCGAGGAGTGTTAGTCTGGCGAAAAGTAAGTTCGATGTATAAGGAACGGAGAGAGTTGTTGACATTAGAGAGACCGGAAATGTAGAGAAGGCAGAGGACAGGAGAGTTCCCAGGAGTAGAGAGTTTGGGAGAGAAGAAAGTCCATTTAGCATGAGAGAAGGCAGAGTCTATGAAATGGGAAGGGTAGCCAAGACGGGAAAATGAATTATGAGGAGTGAAAATTTCTACTTCAAGGAACTGAGGATCACAAATGGGGAGAGCACGGAGAAAGAGGGAGATAAGAACACTTTTCATGACAGAGGAAGCATGATATAAAAAGTAGTGAATATACATGGCACTGTGCATAGGCTTGCGGTACACGGAAAAGGCAAAACCTGTGTCTGAGAGGTGGACATGAACATCAAGGAAAGGAAGCAAGGAATTAGATTCCCATTCAGCTTTAAACTTAATGGAAGGGGCAAGATTATTAAGAGCATCAAGAAATGGTTGTCAGTGTTGTTCATGTCAGTGTTGTTCATGTTAATGTTGTTCCTGTCAGTGTTGTCATGTCAGTGTTGTTCCTGCCAGTGTTGTTCATGACAGTGTTGTTCATGTCAGTGTTGTTTATGTCAGTGTTGTTCATGTCAGTGTTGTTCATGTCAGTGTTGTTCATGACAGTGTTGTTCATGTCAGTGTTGTTCATGTCAGTGTTGTTCATGTTAGTGTTGTTCCTATCAGTGTTGTTCATGTCAGTGTTGTTCATATTAGTGTTGTTCATGTCAGTGTTGTTCATGTCAGTGTTGTTCATGACAGTGTTGTTCATGGCAGTGTTGTTCATGTTAGTGCTGTTCCTGCCAGTGTTGTTATTGTCAGTGTTGCTCAAGTTAGTGTTGATCCTGTCAGTGTTGTTCATGGCAGTGTTGTTAATGTGTGTTGTTCATGTCAGTGTTGTTCATGTTAGTGCAGTTCCTGTCAGTGTTGTTCCTGCCAGTATTGTGCATGGCAGTGTTGTTCATGTCAGTGTTGTTCATGTTAGCATTGTTCCTGTCAGTGTTGTTCATGTTAGTGTTGTTCCTATCAGTGTTGTTCCTGTCAGTGTTGTTCCTGTTAGTGTTGTTCATGGCAGTATTGTTAATGTCAGTGTTGTTGATGTTAGTGTTGTTCCTATCAGTGTTGTTCCTGCCAGTGTTGTTCATACCAGTGTTGTTCATGTCAGTGTTGTTCATGTCAGTGTTGTTCATGTTAGTGTTGTTCCTGTCAGTGTTGTTCATGTCAGTGTTGTTCATGTTAGTGTTGTTCCTGTCAGTGTTGTCATGTCAGTGTTGTTCCTGCCAGTGTTGTTCATGACAGTGTTGTTCATGTCAGTGTTGTTCATGTCAGTGTTGTTCATGTCAGTGTTGTTCATGTCATTGTTGTTCATGACAGTGTTGTTCATGTCAGTGTTGTTCATGTCAGTGTTGTTCATGTTAGTGTTGTTCCTGTCAGTGTTGTTCATGTCAGTGTTGTTCATATTAGTGTTGTTCATGTCAGTGTTGTTCATGTCAGTGTTGTTCATGACAGTGTTGTTCATGGCAGTGTTGTTCATGTTAGTGCTGTTCCTGCCAGTGTTGTTCCTGTCAGTGTTGCTCATGTTAGTGTTGATCCTGTCAGTGTTGTTCATGGCAGTGTTGTTAATGTGTGTTGTTCATGTCAGTGTTGTTCATGTTAGTGCTGTTCCTGTCAGTGTTGTTCCTGCCAGTGTTGTTCATGGCAGTGTTGTTCATGTCCGTGTTGTTCATGTTAGCATTGTTCCTGTCAGTGTTGTTCATGTTAGTGTTGTTCCTATCAGTGTTGTTCCTGTCAGTGTTGTTCCTGTCAGTGTTGTTCATGGCAGTATTGTTAATGTCAGTGTTGTTGATGTTAGTGTTGTTCCTATCAGTGTTGTTCCTGCCAGTGTTGTTCATACCAGTGTTGTTCATGTCAGTGTTGTTCATGTCAGTGATGTTCATGTTACTGTTGTTTCTGTCAGTGTTGTTCCTGCCTTTGTTGTTCCTGCCTTTGTTGTTCATGGCAGTGTTGTTCATGTTAGTGTTGTTCATGTCAGTGTTGTTCATGTTAGTGTTGTTCATGTCAGTGTTGTTCCTGTCACTGTCGTTTCTGTCAGTATATGTATGTATTCCTTCATTAATCTTGTTCTTGGTGGTCATAGCCACTTATATATATATATATATATATATATATATATATATATATATATATATATATATATATATATATATATATATATATATATATATATAATAGGATGGGGTCCACCTCTAGTGCAAATTGTGGGACCCATAGCCTCGGAGAAGTGGATAAAAGGCATCAAGGAAGAATATTTGGATTTCTTCCTGAAGCCGTTTGAATATTCCAATTCTCCTACCACCCCATCCTATATACACACATACATACATATAAATGCTTTATTAATAGACAGAATACATTTATAAAACACACAAACATGAACATGAATACAATGGTACAATATGTCAAAGATTATGAATCTCCTCCAGCTCCTCCGAAGCCGGACGCGAGCCGAGTATGCAGCATGCGTTTCCCTCTGGATGGCCACGCTGAGACGCTGGAACATGAACGTGGCTGCCCGTGGGTCCCTGGTGGTGTCGATGAGTCTGGAACCCAGCTCTTTAAGGAAACGTGTTGCATTTTTTCCCCACGCTCCCAAGGTCTCTGATCCCACTGGGACAAATTTATACTGTTGGCTTATGTCCCTGTACTTGCCAATCTTGTACTCCTCTCTGTGGTTATATATATATATATATATATATATATATATATATATATATATATATATATATATATATATATATATATATATATATATATATATATATATATATATATATATATATGTATATTCATATGTATACAGATGCTCAAATTTTCCTTAATACATGTAAGCATTTAAAAATTATACATACATAAATAACCGGCACATGGGAGACTGAAACTTATGAGGACTTTTCAGTGGCACTTGGATCATTAACTGTCACAGGGAAACACAAAAGGTTGATAATATAATCACCAGGAACTACGTCCTGACACCAGTCTTTTCCAGATGGTGACCTGTCACTGTCTGCTGAATGTGTGTGGTGACCCGTCACTGTCTGCTGAAGGTGTGTGGTGACCCGTATGTGGAGAAAATTCTCCAAGAGATGGGGGGTATCACCGTCCTAATCCGATGGTGTTACACTCGCGATTTTCTCTCTACGTTCTTCAATACTTATTTATTAGCAGTAATAAGAAGCTGCGCACACTTCTCTGTAATGTACCGCTATTTTATGATTAATTATCACTAAAACGCGCTGGAACAGAGTTCTTATCCGATTTCCCGGCGTTAGTGGAGACTGATAAGAGGTCGGAGGCACACGATAAAGGACCCTTTGTTAGATCAATGTCCGCGCCGCAAAAGTCCTCTCTCTTTGGTTTCTTAAGTCAATCTAACGCCCTCCTGAGCTCCTGGCCCCAGTTTGCCCTGTTTTGCTGACCTAAGCACAATTCCCCACTTGCTAAACCTACAGAAAACAATGCAGAATGCTTGATTTCTTGCTGTCTCTGGGCTTAGACCACTGTGTATGTATCTTTAACATGATAATAAAGTGGGTGTAGAATGTCCTTAATTGTCCTACTGCCGTAAGAGAGTGATTTTCAATCATTAACTCACACTCTATGCAACACTGGTCAGCCATGACGTGTCTTACTGGCGTCTTGGGTACGTACATGTGTTACTAATTAAATTGTTGACCCAGGAAGCCGGCAAGACGTGTCTGGCCCTTTCTAAGGGCTAATATCCCCCTCTCTTGGAGAATTTTCTCCACGCTGTCACTGTCTGCTGAAGGTGTGTGGTGACCCGTCACTGTCTGCTGAAGGTGTGTGGTGACCCGTCACTGTCTGCTTAAGGTGTGTAGTGACCCGTCACTGTCTGCTGAAGGTGTGCGGTGACCCGTCACTGCCTGCTGAAGGAGTGTCTGTGTTTGTACACGTGATGTACATATAAATGTCTGTGTATGTGTGTGTGTACTCACCTAATTGTGGTTGCAGGGGTCGAGACTCAGCTCCTGGCTCCTTGTGTGTGTGTGTGTGTGTGTGTAGCGTAGAAGTAGAAGTGTGTGGTGTGGGTGTGTGTGTATTTGTGTTTACATACTAGAAATACTGAAAGGAGAGGATTATATTTGCGTTGTTGAATAAATGTATGTGTATGTTTGATACAGAGGTTATGTGTGTGTTGCTTTACTCGTGCGTCTGTATGTGTGACGTGTGTGTATAGGATGTGAATGTGGAAATACAGAATTAAGTGTATAGAAGAGTGCGCGCTTGTGAACCTTTGCATACTATGAAAATAAATATAAATAACGAGGGCAGAAAGGTAACTGACAACAATTAATTACAGTTATTATGCAGGGAACACAAAGGTTCACATACTGACACTAATCTACCCACATAAATATGTTCACTAATGCTCTTACACAACTAAATAACTGAACAACCTAATAACTGACATAGGTACAATATTAAATATAAATATATGTTCCAAATTTTATTTGAGTGGCCACACCTTGGTGGGCTAACTGGGATAGAGATCTCTCTTGTCTCAGGTAGTCGACGTTCGGGTCTGTCCAGGTGGATGTTATTACAGAGCGCAGATTTTCTGCGTGTCCTCCTCTGTAATAACATCTACCTTCGTATACTGATATTAATACACTTGTGTAGTAATATCAAATATGGACAGTGCTTCAAGGGTGGCTAAAACTGCTGACCTCAGGAAAGTGGTGAAGGGTGTATGGATGAACACTTGGAACCACGGACCTGGGGTGGGACTTGCTGACCTCAGGGAAGTGGTGAAGGGTGTATGGATGAACACTTGGAACCACGGACCTGGGGTGGGACTGCTGACCTCAGGGAAGTGGTGAAGGGTGTATGGATGAACACTTGGAACCATGGACCTGGGGTGGGACTTGCTGACCTCAGGGAAGTGGTGAAGGGTGAATAAAACCTTTGGGAAACCCCGGACCTGGGGTGGGACTTGCTGACCTCAGGGAAGGGTGAAGGGTGAATACCTGGAACCAGGACCTGGGGTGGGACTTTCTGACCTCAGGGAAGTGGTGAAGGGTGAATACCTGGACCACGGAACCCGGGGTGGGACTGCTGACCTCAGGACGGGTGAGGGTGAATACCGGACCAAGGACGAGGGAAGACTGCGGGGCCCAGGGAAGTGGTGAAGGTGGTGACCTTGGAACCCCGGACCTGGGTGGGATTGTGACCTAGGGAATCTGAGGGGAAGTGAATCCTGACACACTGAACCTGAGGTGGGATCTGACTTAGGGAAGTGGGAGGGGTATTGGGAACGGGCTTGGAACCACGAACCTGGGGAAGGAAGATTACTGAGGAGGATAGGAAGGTGAAGGGTATCACGGGACACAGGAGGACTCCTGGACACATGAACCTGGGGAAGATGAGATTACTGAGTGTAGGATAGGAAGTGTGGAAGGGAGAATATCTGAGGGGACACAGATGGACTCCTGGACACATGAACCTGGGGATGGTGAGATTACTGAGTGTAGGATAGGAAGTGGGGAAGGGAGAATATCTGAGGGGACACAGATGGATTCCTGGACACTGAACCTATAGCAATAGTATTGCATAATCACTTAGCACAGTAGAAGATTAGTTATCAACATTCACAGAGTAAAGTATGAACCACTTGACCTAGTGAGGCAGTGAGTTATTTATCACTGCTCACGTGGAAGGAGTTGAGTACAGTGTCAACACTAATGTTCACTATATATAAATTATTGTTAGTTTCACCTTGGTTACTAGTAGTAAGGAACTTGTTATCATTGTGTTCCATGTAATCAGTTATTGTTTCACTTGTTCACCTAGTAGCAAGAGTTATTGTTATCACTTGTTCACCTAGTAGTAAGTAGTTATTGTTATCACTTGTTCACCTAGTAGTAAGTAGTTATTGTTATCACTTGTTCACCTAGTAGCAAGTAGTTATTGTTATCAATTGTTCACCTAGTAGTAAGTAGTTATTGTTATCACTTGTTCACCTAGTAGTAAGTAGTTATTGTTATCACTTGTTCACCTAGTAGTAAGTAGTTATTGTTATCACTTGTTCACCTAGTAGTAAGTAGTTATTGTTATCACTTGTTCACCTAGTAGTAAGTAGTTATTGTTATCACTTGTTCACCTAGTAGTAAGTAGTTATTGTTATCACTTGTTCACCTAGTAGTAAGTAGTTATTGTTATCACTTGTTCACCTAGTAGCAAGTAGTTATTGTTATCACTTGTTCACCTAGTAGTAAGTAGTTATTGTTATCACTTGTTCACCTAGTAGCAAGTAGTTATTGTTATCACTTGTTCACCTAGTAGTAAGTAGTTATTGTTATCACTTGTTCACCTAGTAGTAAGTAGTTATTGTTCATCCTTGTTCACCTAGTAGTAAGTAGTTATTGTTATCACTTGTTCACCTAGTAGTAAGTAGTTATTGTTATCACTTGTTCACTAGTAGTAAGTAGTTATTGTTATCACTTGTTCACCTAGTAGTAAGTAGTTATTGTTATCACTTGTTCACCTAGTAGTAAGTAGTTATTGTTATCACTTGTTCACCTAGTAGTAAGTAGTTATTGTTATCACTTGTTCACCTAGTAGTAAGTAGTTATTGTTATCACTTGTTCACCTAGTAGTAAGTAGTTATTGTTATCACTTGTTCACCTAGTAGTAAGTAGTTATTGTATCACTTGTTCACCTAGTAGTAAGTAGTTATTGTTATCACTTGTTCACCTAGTAGTAAGTAGTTATTGTTATCACTTGTTCACCTAGTAGTAAGTAGTTATTGTTATCACTTGTTCACCTAGTAGTAAGTAGTTATTGTTATCACTTGTTCACCTAGTAGTAAGTAGTTATTGTTATCACTTGTTCACCTAGTAGTAAGTAGTTATTGTTATCACTTGTTCACCTAGTAGTAAGTAGTTATTGTTATCACTTGTTCACCTAGTAGTAAGTAGTTATTGTTATCACTTGTTCACCTAGTAGTAAGTAGTTATTGTTATCACTTGTTCACCTAGTAGTAAGTAGTTATTGTTATCACTTGTTCACCTAGTAGTAAGTAGTTATTGTTATCACTTGTTCACCTGGATGGATCCCGTCACTGGTGGAACATTATTCTGGTGTTTATGTTCATCTGTTCATACATTATGTCAGTTAGGTCTGTAATAATTGTATCATGTATTTGTAGAAATGTGAGATTATTATTATAATTATTATTATTATTTTTTTTTTTATTAACACATCGGCCATTTCACACCAAGTCAGGGTGACCCGAGAAAGAAAAACTTTCATCATCATTCACTCCATCACTGTCTTGCCAGAGAAGCACTCACATTACAATTATAAAACTGCAGTATTAACACCCTCCTTTAGAGTGCTGGCTCTGAAATTCCCTCTCCAGGACTCAAGTCCGGCCTACCGGTTTCCCTGAATCCCTTCATAAATGTTACCTAGCTCACACTCCAACAGCACGTCAAGTCCTAAAATCAATTTTTCTCCATTCGCTCTTATGTAAGACAGTCACGTATGCTTGCTGGAAGTCCAAGCCTCTCACACACAAAACCTCCTAGGCCGACCACGACCCCGCCATCCCTCCACTATAGATTTATACACTCTCGAAGTCATTCTATTTCGTTCCATCCTCTCTACAGGTATAATAGTTTTGGTAATCCCACACCTCCTTCTAATTTCCAAACTACGGGTTCTCTATATTGCCCCAATGGAAATAAGTCACTCTGTCTGACATTTTTGGGTTATCCTAGGTTTTCTACACATATCCTTCTATGTATGATAATCTATGTAACTGTATTTGTGTATACCTGAATAAACTTACTTACTTGCCCTCAGACATGACATCTCCATTGCCTCCAGCCTTCTCCTTGTTGCAGCAATCACCACCCATGCTTCACACCCATATAAGAGCGTTGGTATAACTATACTCTCTTACATTTTCCTCTTTGATTTCATGGATAATGTTCTTTGTCTCCACAGACTCCTCAGTGCACCACTCACCTTTTTCCCCTCGTTAATTCCACGATTCACCTCATCTTTCATAGACCTATCTGCTGACACATCCACTCCTAAATATTTAAATACATTCACCTCCTTCATACTCTCTCCCTCCAATCTGATATACAGTCTTTCGTTACCTAAAATTTTTGTTATCCTCGTCACCTTACTCTTTCCTATATTCACTTTTAATTTCCTTTTTTTACATACCCTTCCAAACTCATCCACCAACCTTCGCAACTTCTCTTCAGAATCTGTCAAAAGCACAGTGTCATCAGCAAAGAGCAACTGTGACAACTCCCACTTTGTGTTAGATTCTTCATCTTTTAACCCCACACCTCTTGCCAACACCAGAGCATTCACTTCTCTTACAACTCTATCTATAAATATATTGAACAACCATGGTGACATCACACATCCTTGTCTAAGGCCTACTTTTACTGGGAAATAATCTCCCTCTCTCCTACATACTCTGACCTGAGCCTCACTGTCCTCGTAAAAACTCTTCACTGCTTTCAGTAACCTAACTCCTATTCCATACATTTGCAACATCTGCCACATTGCCCCCACTATTATACGCCTTTTCCAAATCCATAAATGCCACAAAAACTTCTTTGCCCTTATCTAAATACTGTTCATCTATATATTTCACTGTAAACACTTGGTCTACACACCCCCTACCCTTCCTAAAGCTTCCTTGTTCATCTGCTTTCCTGCTCTCCGTCTTACTCTTAATTCTATCAATAATAATTTTACCATACACATTACCAGGTATACTGAACAGACTTATTCCCCTATACTTTTTACACTCTCTATGAATGTTCTCTGCCAATCCCTAGGTACCTTACCCTCTTCCATACATTTATTAAATAAAAACACTAACCACTCCAAAACTATATCCCCGCCTGCTTTTAACATTTCTATCTTCATCCCATCAATCCCAGCTGCTTTACCCATTTTCATTCTACCCACAGCTGACTCTTCCTCACTCCTACAAGATGTTATTCCTCCTTGCCCTATACACGAAATCACAGCTTCCTTATACTCATGACCATTTAACAATTCCTCAAAATATTCCCTCCATCTTCCCGATACCTCTAACTCTCCGTTTGATAACTCTCCTCTTCTATTCGTTCCCTAGACATAAGTGATGTCACACATCCTTGTATAAAACCCATAGTGACATCACACATCGTTATCTAAGACTCAGTGACATAACACATCGTTATCTAAGACTCAGTGACATCACAAATCGGTATCTAAGACTCAGTGACATCACACATCGTTATCTAAGACTCAGTGATATCACACATTGTTATCTAAGAGTCACAGTAACATCAAACATCGTTATCTAAATATATCAAAAGAGTCATTATTTAGTTATGGAATTGATCTCAACGATTCCAAGTGTTTTAACTATTTTACTATAGTGACAAGTTTGCCTGGGCAGAGGAGGAAGACTCAGTTATATTAACGTTAAGTACTTAAAGGTATCCCTTCAGGAACTTCTCACAGAGTAAGTGGGTGAGTGGACAGTAAAGATGAACCACTGACCTCCAGGTGGCCGGGTCTGGTAACTCAGAACTAACTCTGAGACTAACAGTGGTCGCAAACTCTTAATTTATGCCACATTGTGGCCTTATATCTCATAGTAGTTACAGCGTATATCACAACTGTTGAGTTTATTGTGTATGAATAACTACACGCAGATAACAACAGCCTGAATGACAATCAAAATATAAGTTAGAAGTATTCCAGGAAGACTTGGCCTGGTGACTCAACACACTTTACCTCCCGATGATCCAACTTGACCTGGTGACTCAACACACTTTACCTCCCGATGATCCAACTTGACCTGGTGACTCAACACACTTTACCTCCCGATGATCCAACTTGACCTGGTGACTCAACACACTTTACCTCCCGATGAGCCAACTTGACCTGGTGACTCAACACACTTTACCTCCCGATGATCCAACTTGACCTGGTGACTCAACACACTTTACCTCCCGATGATCCAGCTTGACCTGGTGACTCAACACACTTTACCTCCCGATGATCCAATTGACCCTGGTGACTCAACACACTTTACCTCCCGATGATCCAAGCTTGACCTGGTGACTCAACACACTTTACCTCCCGATGATCCAACTTGACCTGGTGACTCAACACACTTTACCTCCCGATGATCCAACTTGGCCTGGTGACTCAACACACTTTACCTCCCGATGATCCAACTTGACCTGGTGACTCAACACACTTTACCTCCCGATGATCCAACTTGACCTGGTGACTCAACACACTTTACCTCCCGATGATCCAACTTGACCTGGTGACTCAACACACTTTACCTCCCGATGATCCAGCTTGACCTGGTGACTCAACACACTTTACCTCCCGATGATCCAGCTTGACCTGGTGACTCAACACACTTTACCTCCCGATGATCCAGCTTGACCTGGTGACTCAACACACTTTACCTCCCGATGATCCAGCTTGACCTGGTGACTCAACACACTTTACCTCCCGGTGATCCAACTTGACCACTAAGCTTCCTACGTTCTTTTATACTGTTCTTTTTTCTTGGTAGGGAAGGTTGTTATATTATGCTTTGTTATATTGTTATGTTTTATTTTGTCATATTATATTTTATTATGTAATATTATGTTAATAAGATATTAACATAACATGGAGATAAATGCTATACATTACCGACACGAGGGAAAAGTAAACACACATGTAATATAATGCGATTCTTTATTGACAACGTTTCGCCCACAAGTCACACACAGATCTACCTGAGCAGGTACGTGAGTATACATAGGGAGCATGTACAAGAATGGTATACAATACCGACAATGTGAAATTAAGACACATGTGCAACATCTGGGTATCTTTATAGTAGACGTTTCGCCATCCAGTGGGTTTATCAATACAAAATTCTAGGACATAATATGAAGAGTAGAACTATATACAAAAGATGAGGTAATCAGTCCCTCGGACTAGGAGTTGGTGTGTTCACCACCATAGGTCTGGAGAATATGAAGATCAGGCAATGAGGCTAATCCTTAAATAGGTGACACCTGAAAGAGACGGGTAGGTACCCGTGATCATTGGATCACTGGAGGGCGAAACGTCTACTATAAAGATACCCAGATGTTGCACATGTGTCTTAATTTCACATAGGGAGCATACTGATGTGAAGAGTCAGGTGGAGAATGTTGAAGTTGATTGCTCAGAAGAGGCTGGAGTTGAGAAAGACCTGCCTAGCATGGGCCAGTAGGTTTGTTGTTGTTTAGGACAACGTTGAATACGTTTCCGGCAAGAGGTTCAGCAATGTTGTAAAAGCTTCGTTTTAAAGTCTAGCGAAAACCGACCAACCAGCATGATCTTCTCCACTTGTACTCTCACCACAACACTTGTACTCTCACCACAACACTTGTACTCTCACCACAACACTTGTACTCTCACCACAACACTTGTACTCTCACCACAACACTTGTACTCTCACCACAACACTTGTGCTCTCACCACAACACTTGTACTCTCACCACAACACTTGTACTCTCACCACAACACTTGTACTCTCACCACAACACTTGTACTCTCACCACAACACTTGTGCTCTCACCACAACACTTGTACTCTCACCACAACACTTGTGCTCTCACCACAACACTTGTACTCTCACTACAACACTTGTACTCACCACAACACTTGTACTCTCACCACAACACTTGTACTCTCACCACAACACCAAAACTAAACGTGGTGTTATCATAAGCTTCGTCCTTCAAGACCTTGAAATGTGTAGCAGTGAATTGCTTGAGGAAGAATTCTCTTTCATGGAACAAGTATTTTCTAAACTTCACTATTATCATCACTACATTAGAGACTGAAGACGCCGGGTATATAACATCTTCACCTCATACACAAATAACCAGCAAATAGGAGAGAGAGAAAACTTATGAAGAGAGTGAGTGAGCCAGTATATATAGGCGAGGAGGACAGTGACGGGAGGAAGAGAGGAGAAAAGAGAAGTAGTGGAAGTGGTAATGATGGTGGTGGAAGTAGAAGTGGGAGTAGTTTGTGCCACAAGAGAGAGAAAGGGAAGTGAAG
Source organism: Cherax destructor (assembly GCA_009830355.1). Taxonomy (NCBI): domain Eukaryota; kingdom Metazoa; phylum Arthropoda; class Malacostraca; order Decapoda; family Parastacidae; genus Cherax; species Cherax destructor. Next base: position 33,379 of record WNWK01014959.1, read on the forward strand.
GGAGGCAATAGTAATAGTAGCAGAATAGACAGAAATAATAAAGAAGTGGTAGTCGTAGTAGTAGTAATAAAAGTGTAAGACAAGAAAAAGAAGCACTGCAGAAGAGGTAAGGGCCCACAAGAAGCACTGCAGGGGAACTAAGAACCCACAAGGAGCACTGCAGAAGAGCTAGGAACCCACAAGGAGCACTGCAGGAGAACTAAGAACCCACAAGGAGCACTGCAGGAGAGCTAAGGACCCACAAGAAGCACTGCAGGAGAGCTAAGAACCCACAAGGAGCACTATATGAGAGCTAAGAATCCACAAGAAGTACTGCATTAGAGCTAAGGACCCACAAGAAGCACTGCAGGAGAGCTAAGGACCCACAAGGAGCACTATATGAGAGCTAAGAATCCACAAGAAGTACTGTATTAGAGCTAAGGACCCACAGGAAGTACTGCAGGAGAGCTAAGGACCCACAAGGAGCACTGTAGGAGAGCTAAGGACCCACAAGGAGCACTGAAGGAGAGCTAAGGACCCACAAGGTGTGGGACCAAAAACACAGGGGGAGGGGGGGGGGTGCTGGGGACTGAAGGACAAAACAAACTAAGCAGAAAAATGGAAAACAGAGAGAAATATGGTAAAGATGAAAGGAGAAGTGGTAGGGAGAGAAGTCACGAGTGTTATGAAGTCTGGAGCATTTGACAATGTAGGGAGAAAGGAAAGCAACTACAGAGACAAAGTCAGGATTAAGATTCATACAAGGAAAGTTGTTTATAAGAGATGATTCAACAAGACGACGTTTGTGAAGGTTAGAAGTAGGATAGACAGTTTTGGCAGAAGACCAGTCAATAGGATGACTGTAATCTCTAACATGACAGAAAATAGCATTATTGGAGTCGCCGAATCTAACGCTTTTTGTGCTCTTAAGTCTGTCAGAAAGAAAGCGGCCAGTTTCTCTATTTTTCTGCCTAGTGTGTTCTGTCCTTCAGCTGTCTCCCCCAGTCCCTGTGATTTTGGTCCTACTCCTTGTAGGTCCATTAGAATGATTCCGCCTCTTATACTACTACTACGACTACCACTCCTTTACTATTATTTCTGCTTCTACTTTCTACCCTTTCTACTACTATTATTATTATTATTACCCCCAACACAAGCTCCAATAAGTTCAAAACTTACTACAGTAATAAAGACGCCACCTCAAACACTTATCATCTAGCAGGTATATCTTAAGACTTCGTGCGAAAAGAACTAAGTGAAACCCAACTAAAAGCACCGAGACAGATACATCTCAGCCAAATTCTTAAAAGATGGCGCCTCTGAATTGCCAATCCCCATAATAAATTTGTCCATCACCGGAGGGGTTCATGGAGGCCAGAGTTACTCCTGTCTTTAAGAAAAACATGTCTGATGTCAGCATCTATAGGCCTGTTAGTATACTCAGTGTGATGTCAAAAATTCTAGAGAAGACGATGTACTATCAAGTAGTTAAATATCTTAATGACAAAAACATAGTTACCAATCAAGTTTCAGGAAATCTTACTGGACCGACACCTACGTAATTAATCTGAAGGACTATCTGAGAACTCAAATGTCGTTAGGGAATCTCATAGGTATGGTGACCCTCGACTTACAAAAGGCCTTTGATACGGTCACCCATAATATATTATGTAAGAAACTACAAGCTATCGACATAGGTTCTGTAGACTGGTTTAAGTCCTACCTGAGCAACAGGAAACTTAGTGTCAAGATCAACAACACAGAATCAGAACTCCTGCCGATAACATCTGGGGTTCTCTTACTGTTTCTGTATTACGTAAACTACATGACCATCAGCGTCAAGTGTAAGCTTCTGTTTTATGTAGGCTACAGTGCTCTGTTAGTCTCAGGTAAACACCCACAAGATAGAGCTAACGTACTATCACTAGAGCTAGAGTCCAACAGCAAATAGTTAATAGACAACAAACTATCACCACACATCGGGAAAAGTAAACTGGAAAGGAAAATACTTTTAATGTCCCGTGTAATGGGAACCATCACTTCAGTATCTTCAGTGAAATATCTGGGAATTCCCTTTGACTCCAGCATGTCAGCAGAATTGATGGGGAACACTTTAGTAAAAATAGCGACTGTCAGGCTAAAGTTCCATTTTACACAGGCACAGTGTTAACCTACCGAGGCTCGCAGGATCCTATGTCTAGCTCTCATAGTGTCATGTAGATTATTCTTTCTCTTCATGGTACTTTGCCTTAACAAAAAAAAAAAAGAAAGACAAACTACAAATCACCAATAACAAAATTGTGAGATTCCTGCTGAGCTCCTGGGTCCAAGACAGCATACATGTAAGCTGATATGGTGAACGTTCAAGAACGAGTAAACAAACTGAAGTTAAATCACGTTTATAAAATTGTTGACAAGCAGTGTCCAGAATATGTTAGTGCCAAGTTTGTCAAGGCTGGCAACCACAACATGTATGGTGCCAGGGGAAGGGAATACAATTTTGTAGTATCCTCAGTAGGCGGTCATCATTATTATCCCTGCCTACCACTGGCATGGGTTTACCGCCTCCCTGTCATCATTATTATCCCTGCCTACCACTGGCATGGGTTTACCGCCTCCCTGTCATCATTATTATCCCTGCCTACCACTGGCATGGGTTTACCGCCTCCCTGTCATCATTATTATGCCTGCCTACCACTGGCATGGGTTTACCGCCTCCCTGTCATCATTATTATCCCTGCCTACCACTGGCATGGGTTTACCGCCTCCCTGTCATCATTATTATGCCTGCCTACCACTGGCATGGGTTTACCGCCTCCCTGTCATCATTATTATGCCTGCCTACCACTGGCATGGGTTTACCGCCTCCCTGTCATCATTATTATCCCTGCCTACCACTGGCATGGTTTTACCGCCTCCCTGTCATCATTATTATCCCTGCCTACCACTGGCATGGGTTTACCGCCTCCCTGTCATCATTATTATCCCTGCCTACCACTGGCATGGGTTTACCGCCTCCCTGTCATCATTATTATCCCTGCCTACCACTGGCATGGTTTTACCGCCTCCCTGTCATCATTATTATCCCTGCCTACCACTGGCATGGGTTTACCGCCTCCCTGTCATCATTATTATCCCTGCCTACCACTGGCATGGGTTTACCGCCTCCCTGTCATCATTATTATGCCTGCCTACCACTGGCATGGGTTTACCGCCTCCCTGTCATCATTATTATCCCTGCCTACCACTGGCATGGGTTTACCGCCTCCTGTCATCATTATTATGCCTGCCTACCACTGGCATGGGTTTACCGCCTCCTGTCATCATTATTATCCCTGCCTACCACTGGCATGGGTTTACCGCCTCCCTGTCATCATTATTATCCCTGCCTACCACTGGCATGGGTTTACCGCCTCCCTGTCATCATTATTATCCCTGCCTACCACTGGCATGGGTTTACCGCCTCCCTGTCATCATTATCATCCCTGCCTACCCCTGGCATTGTTTTACCGCCTCCTTTTACTATACAGTAATAATGGAGTGGAAGGGATTGCCTGAACATGTCATAGCCTGTTCTAGCATGAACAGTTCAGGAAGAGAACTAAAATGTTGGTAATGATTGAAGCTACAGAAAGAGAGGAGAGTGATTTCTTGTATCTATTATTGTAAGCTGATCTTTTCTTTAATGTAAATAACTCAGTTTACCTTATTCAAGGTGAAAATGAATATGTAATATTATAAAGCTGATTATCATCGTTTTAGCTATTATGGATGGTAATCGCAATATAATATTAGATAGATGAACATTGCAAGATATTTGTAATGAAACTGTGTGTGGGCGTAACACCCCTACCCCCAGGACCACCCCTACCCCCAGGACCACCCCTACCCCCAGGACCACCCCTACCCCCAGGACCACCCCTACCCCCAGGACCACCCCTACCCCCAGGACCACCCCTACCCCCAGGACCACCCCTACCCCCAGGACAGTATGTAATACTGGGAATTTTTGTTTTTTCCCAAAGGTGAAGCATACAAATGAACATGTAGGAGCTTGGGATCCGAGAGAAGAGGCGTGTAGACAGCCAGACTTCTAGGTTCTCGTCAGTGGTAACATATATACACAAGTATCCAGGGGTGGAGGGAGAGAAAGCCGCAGTCAGCCTTGTCTCAGTCCAATCCCAGGTCGATACTCAAAGTTACTATACATACAGTAACTGTAAATAGACAAAACATATATTAGAAATATAATATGATAATATAAACATTTGTTCCTCTAAATTCTTTTAACATCTTCAAGGAAATGTCTTAAGGGAATTGTTAATTAATTCTACTTTATTAAGGACGCGAAAGAGCATCCGCAAGAACGTTACTAGGACCTTTTATATGATTTATACTAAAGGAATAAGGTTGGATTCTGAGAGCCCACCTCAGAAACCGGGCATTCTTAGATTTCATCGTATTTATAAAGGTCAAAGAGTTGTGATCGGAAAACACTAATACTTTATGAGGCGATGTTCCTAAGTACACATCGAAATACTCTAAAGAAACAACTAGGGCTAATACCTCTTTTTCCACTGTTAAATAGTTCCTTTGGTGAGTCTTTAATTAAAATGAAAAATAGCAAATGGGATGCAAAATTTCAGACTCTGTTGAATTTTGAAGTAGGACAGTTGCTATTGCATAACAGCTTGTATCAATGTGTAAGACAAAAGGCTTATGAAAATTAGGACTTTGCAATACAGGAGCGGAGGTAAGCAAGCGTTTTAATTTCTCAAAAGCTGTATTACATTCCAAGGTCCATTTATATGTTACTCTAGGTCTGGTTAATTCAGTCAAAGGCATACCAATAGGTGGTAGCCAATATGGCGGAGTCTAGCCGGCGTCGCAAGAACACTGTCTGTGTCGAGTTAACCCGTGGGTCCCTGACAGGTCCGTCCTTACCTGTCTTACTGCCGCAGATCGTACGTGAGACATGCCATCGAGAATAGCGAGGTGTATGGATTATCCCTCAACGGAGTTAAGAGAATCTTCATCAAATTCACGTCGGCCAGCGTGTACGAGAGGGTAGTGACAAACTTTGAAGACGCTCGTTTCCAAGTCACGCCAGCTATTGAAGTATGTCTACATGACGTGTCCAGGTCATACACGTTTGGCGGTGCACGTAACGTCCCTTTTGAGGCAGATGACTATGACATCAGAACAGCTTTTGAGGCATATGGGAACGTCTACTCTACAACGATGGGTCGGTGGACAAGTGGACCCTACGAGGGGCTTCCGGAAGGCACGTATTTGATCAAAATGTCGTTGAAAGCGTCGATACCGTCGTACGTAATGTTAGACGCATTTAAGACACAGTTGTACGTCACGTATAATGGCCAACGACGAACGTGTCGACTCTGTGGGTCGGTAGTACACGTGGCTGCAATGTGTGAGAAACAAAGGCGAACTGGAGCAGGCCCCTTTGCCGACACCTGGTGATGGCCAGGTCGGCAGTGAAACGAAAAAGCGGAAGTCCAATGACACATGGAGTGATGAAATGTTTTTGGCAGTGTCAGAAGATTCAACATGTATAACGTTACCAACATCAGCGGGGTATACAAGCCCTGTTAATCCTCGTCAATCGAATCAAAGTGACGCTCACTCTGACGGAGACGAAGCGGTCTTTCACGTACGGGACATATGCCTTGAGGCATCTCCTACAACAAGTGCAGAGACTAGAGTCCCCGACATAAATTCAAGTGTGGATCCACTGACTCCAGACATCAGCGATGTTGGTATGCCTGTAACCGTCATAGAGGTGCCCGTGAGCGTGCATGCTAAGGCGTCGCCCACGACGAGTCTCGTAGTGGAAAGTACGTCTCGAAAGAGGAACGCCGTGTCGGAAGGGAGTGACGATATCGTCACCCCAGGTCAAAGGCCAGGCAAGAAACAATGGATTGAAACCCCGGGACAGGACATTTCTAGTGTATGTTTATATCCTGGTATTGGTGAATCGATCAGTCATGGTTATAGTGCAGAGACGAGTGATATATTATATACGAAAGTGCCGGTAGTGTCGAATGTGTATGAAGAGTCCTGTACACAACATCCTTCAAGTGTGTAACTCTAAATGTTAACGGAATGTGTGATAACGATAAAAGACGTGCTGTTGAAGGTTTTTGCGCCGGTGTGGAGCTGATGTGGTGTTCATACAGGAACACAATTTTCGCGAGGTTGATAAATTGCAGGTGGATGGTTATAGTGTGTATGGAACGAATTCATCAAGATTGAAAGGCGGTGTGACGATTTGTATTAGGGAGTTAAGCCCGTTCCATGTATTGCGATGGGAAGTAGGAATTGACGGTAGGGTAATTCGCGTAGATGGGAGGTGGGGTACTATAACAGTGTGTTTCATCGGCGTATATGGGCCGGCCGAAAGCGGTTCGCGGGTCAAATTACAGTTTTACCGTGACTCCTTAGTTTACTATCTGCGTTCGCTTCCAGTCCTTACCGTCGTGGGTGGCGACTGGAATTGCATAGTTCGACATAAAGACGTTGAACCGCAAGGGAGAGGAGTCTTATTACCTGAATTAGGTGTTACGAAACGTCGGTCTAATTGATGTGGGCGGCGACGTAGTCGGAGACGTGGCGCATACATTTGTTCGGCGGGGGTATGTGGTGCGCCTCGATCATATATATACGACGAGAGGAGTGACCGTGACACGTGTTAATCACATCGACGTCGGGTGTTCAGACCATCGCGCGGTAATAGCCGACTTGTCGTGGGATGGGTTGCCAAAGTTTTTTCCGAGGTTTTGGAAAATGAACGTGTCTTTATTACGGAAGGCGGAAGTGCGAACAGTATTTAGGCAAGTGTGGGAAAGAGCGTGGGGAAGCGGTAAGGATAGTGGTGATATAATTAAGTGGTGGGATAATGATGGGAAACGTTTAGTCCATGCATTCTTTATTGAACAAAGCAAAGTATATTATAACTTGCGTTCTGATTTTATTACATATATTCAAAGTCAACTCGATGAGCGTTATCTCCCAAGAGCGTCATATCCAGTAGCAGAGATTGAAACACTAAGAATTACGTTACACGACGAACGTTTTAACGGAGCCAGAATTACTAGTGGGGTCGAAGCGGCGTTGTGGGGACACCGTCCGTCTGCTTTTGTTTTGCGTGTGCAGAGTCGCCGTAGGCGAGCGACGTCTATCATGAGTATGCGGACATCAGAAAACGTGACAGGGTATCGTACGGATAGTATATTAACTGGTACAGAAAGGATGGGGATTTATGTGGACGAGTATTTCCGCAAGCAGACTTTGAGTAGCGGTGTAAGTAGGCAGGCGGTGGAGTCGTTTGGCAGTCATATACCGTGTAATTTAAATGACGATGATAGAGTATTGTTAGGTGGGTTAATTACAGATGACGAAATCTGGACTGCCATACAAAGAACGAATGTAGGTAAATCTCCTGGGATAGACGGAATCCCCAGCGAGTTTTATTTGGAATATTGGGATATACTTAAGGACTTTCTAGTAACATTATTCAATGAAATGAAAGAACTTAGTGAGTTAGGTTTACAACAGAAAACGGGGGTCGTTTTTTTTTTTTTTTTTTTACATTTTTATTGGTTTTAAACAGGATTACAAAAACATCTCCATAAATAACAGTGACCGCAATCACTAATGCAAATAATTACAAAATTCAATACAAAACATACAATAATCAATCTCCAGTAAAACAATTTAAGAACAATAAAGTCCCTATCCCCGCCAACCACTATGTGCATACAATTATATGCACCAATTACATTTAACCCGAGTCGTTATCCAACAAACTACATGTGACCCTAATACATCAGGATGAATGTACAAAATAGAATACAGAAAGCGTAAATCACCACTGTAGCCTGACCCGTGTACCACATATCTGTCCACTCCAATATAATAAGAGCTCCAAGCCATTACCACTCCACATCCACTGGTACAGTAATGTCGTACACCAAACAATGTACATTTTTCACAAATTACTATAGTATTCCACACACAGGCACAATATATATTATACTCATGCATACAAATGACATGCACTTCACGTATACCCACTCACACCCAGAACTTGATACCACATGTACCACCTGACCTTTTCATTGTTAACACAGTTCCACTTCACATGATAATTCAAAACCTTGCCATCTCCGTGTACAACGAAGAAAAATATACGAAAAGTACACCAAATTCATTTGACAGTAACCAAACATGTTACCGTCCTCTAACATCACCAAGTCTTGAATCTGCCAGAAGTCCACAGACCCATCAACCAGGTTTCAGTACCTCAGACCATACACAAACTTAATTAATAACACTCCACATCAACACACTACACATAACACCCAGCACAGAACAGGAGAAACCCTTACTCTTCCCCAATTACAAACCCCCCCTTAATACCCACACACCCAAATCCACTCCCCCACTCGATCACAACATACACACCCAAACCCATCTGTCTCCCGTCACCCAGTATAAAGGTCATCCGTCCCCACCCACCAACCCCCCAACCGTACCAATTTCAGTCAATCACAAGCAACATTCTGGCCTTACCAAAGCCACAACCATACATTCCCAAGCAAGTCACAGAGCCAAGCCCCCTTAAATCCCTACAACCCCCATTAATAACTCTCCCACCCGGAAATTCCTATAAGCCGAACTAAAATCCCTATCCAAATCCCTCCCATACACCTGCCTGTTTCTACATTTCGTACGATACATTACCGCAGCCAATGCCCTAATTCTTTCCCTTATTCCCACCTCCTTCAGTCTCCATGACCCACACACAAAATCAACCAAACAATACATTAGGCCTCTCCTAACCCTGCCATCCACTCCTCCCAAGTCCAGGTACAGTGCCCTCAACAACTGTATCCCCCTCCCCAAGTTTGCATACCACCCCCATCCACTCCGCACCGGCCCCAAAGCTTCACAGAAATATATCACATGCAAGACGGTTTCCAACATACCACACGTCTCACACCTGCCCTCCTGTACCAACCCCATACTGAATAATACCGCCCTGGATGCTACTGCCCCATGTAAAAATCTGTACATCTGTTCCCGATCTCTTGCACGTAACCTAAGTCCTCCAAAACCCTCCATATCCGAACCCAATCATATACTGGAAAAACCACCGTACCCTCTACTACCTTAGCCTCCGCACCAAGACCCATCATCCCATTCACCTTCAATTTATGCGGTTCCTTAATTACCAATAAATTCCTCAACAAATCCCTACAGTAATCTAAATCCTTTCCCCCCCACCATTCACTCACCTCCCTCAGTATGTCCCCCACCCCACCCTCTTCCTTTCCCCCCAAGCCCCCTCTCCTCACCAAGCACCGTCTCACATACAAACACACCAGTCTCCGCTCCAACCAAATTAAACCCAAACCACCCCTCCCTACCTCGTTCCTAACGATTTCCTTCCGCAACCAATTCCTCCCATACGCCCAGATATACTTGAATACTCTACGCTCCAGCTCTTTCACATCCACCTGCAACAGTGGGTACACGCCAGCAACATACCAAATCCTACTGTAGACCAATGTGTTGACAGCAAGTACCCTCTGTCGCAAAGTGAGATCACTCGGCCTCCATGCAGACATACACAACCTAGCCCTTTGCACCACTCGACCTGAATTCACCTCTCTCGTCTGATTCCTATCCCTCATGTATACAATTCCACAGATAGTGATGCTATCCACCACGAACCACCCATACCCCTGACCCAAGCTCCCCCCCACCCAGGATCCTACCTCCAACATTTTCGACTTCACACCATTCACACTCATCCCAGTGGCTTCGAAAAAAGTCCGTAAACACCTCCGAACCGTCTCCAAACCAACCACATTCCCTAATAGCACCATGGTGTCATCAACATAACCCACGACACCCTCTATCCCGCCGCCTCCCCTCCCTGTACCCCACCGTCCACTAATCTATAGAATGGATCTTGCACGCATGCAAAGAGAATCTGCGACAGGGGACAACCCTGTCGCAGACCCCTATCCATCTCCACCACACCCCCAAGCCTGCCATTCACCTGTATTCTAACGCAAGCACCTACATATAATGCCCGAACCCAATCCACTACCTCCTTCCCGAAACCCTGTCTCCTCATCACCTCAAACAACACCTCACGTTCCACACTGTTATACGCCCCTTTCCAGTCCAAAGCTAAGATGCCTCCCCTCATCTAAAACCCCTTAATCCTCCATGTCCTTAACACCCTCTACCCGGGGTCCCCCTGCCCCCCTGCAATCACCTTCTCAAGCACTCTTTTCAATCTATTTCCCAATATTTTTGCAAAGATCTTATAGTCTGCATTCATGAGCATCAGTGGCCTGTAATTACTCAACATATTACCTACCTTTCCCTTTTTCACCAAGACAATTACACCCATCCCCATCCCTTTCCCCATCCTCCTATCCCTCTTCATCTGATTCATCACTTCCACCACACAACCTCTCATACTATCCCAGTGTTCCCTATAAAACTCATTTGCCAACCCATCTATTCCAGGAGCTTTGCCTTTACTAAGCCCACTCACTGCCTCCCATACCTCCTCTTCGCTGATTAACCCCCCATACCCTCCCTATCCCCCTCCTCTAACCTCCCCACAATACCCTCTGTAAGAATATTACAAGCCTTCAACTCCACATCCACACTACTCAGGTACCTCTGAAACCACTTGTCCACGTACACCCCTATCGCCTCTGTTCCTCTAATATTCATTCCCGGCTCATAACCATCTGCACTTTCCTCTACTTCCACATATTCCATTGTCCTTCTCTCCCTACGCACTCTACATTGACCTAACACATATTTTGAGGGTTTATCCCCCCACAAAACATCATCTATACCCGCCTTCATCCTACACGCCCCAAACCTCTCATTCTGTATTTCTATCAACCTATTCTTCAATTCCCTAATCTCCCCCGTAACTGCATATCCCCCTCTTACATAACAACCAGGCCTTCTAAATATCGTTGCATCCCATATCACCATTCCGCCTCCTCCTTTCCCAATCTCTGATAAAACATTCGTATGCGTGGTTTTCCCACCGACACCCACCAACCCACCAAATCTTCCTCCCGATGCCCTCGTTCCCATAACCTACCCCACCATCCCGGAAACTCAACCCTGCCAATCTACCTCAGCCAACACCCCCCTGTGATCAGAAAAACCCACATCCAAATAACTAATCCTACCCACCACAACAGACCCGGAAACATAAATCCTATCTAACCTAGCCCCATAACCCCTCCTAACAAAAGTATGCTCCCCGGAACCCCCTACCCCAACTACATCCCCCAACCCCGCACTTCTTAATAAATCGCTCAGTTCAACCAACACACACCCGCCCTCCCTAGGCTCAACATCCCTCTCCCGAATTATGCAGTTAAAATCCCCCCCAACTATCGACACCCCAGGTAAACCCCTGAAAGCATATATCATTACATCCCTTACAAATTCCACCTTCACCTTCCTTGAATGTTCTGCCGGCATGTATACACCCATGAAACATACCCGCACTCCACCCCACTCCCCCTCTACCCTCACTATCCGACCCCCCCCCCACACTCTTCCCAAGCATATAATTTAAAAGGGCTAGAGTCTGTGACTGCTACCGCCACCCCACCCTTTAATTTCCCCGATGAACCAGCATACACCTTATATTCTTTCAACTGCAACTCGCTTCCACACCGAAAATTATATTCTTGTAAAAAGACTACATTCAATCCATGCCTCCTCAATGTGCATTCTACCCATGCCCTTTTAATTTCCTCCTGCAGACCATTTACGTTTAATGTTAGACACTTGAAAACAATTGTGAGGGTTTGCCCTTAGGCCACGGTGGAGGCTGCGAGACCGCCTTCCCTTTACCTCCTGTTTTACTCAACTGCCTCCCACCCTTGACCTTTTCTCTATCATGCAAAACTCCCAGGTCCTTTCTCGCCACCTCCACCATCGACTTTTTACCTGTCTTCTGTGCTGGAAACAATACATCTTCACTATCACTCACTGTGCCCGACCGCTTCCTCGATCCAGGCACCGCTTCCATACTATCATCCCTCTCGTCGCTCTCTTGCCGATGCACCTCAACCGATACATGCTCTCTGACTAAAGACTGCTGCTCAACACTGCTGCTCACCAACTCATCCACCACACTCACTGCCGCATCCAAACCTTCACATGCCTCCACAAGTACTGGCAACGGGTCGTCCAATATCTCCCGTAATACCTCCTCCAAAGGGGAATCCTCGCCGTTGCCTGGGTGCATCTCGCCACCAGCAGCAGCCTCCTGTACAGACACCTTTGGCAACGTATGACACACCTGCGATCCATCAACAATCTCGCTCCATAATCTAGTTCCGGCCTCCTTAGCGTCCACCGGATCCTGCACAACCTCGTGCGTCCTTACTTCCAGGTCTCGTCGTCCAGTATCCACCCGTTGTCCCGTCCTCCGCATGCAGTCAGCAGCCACATGCTCGTATGCCCCGCACAACCTGCAGGTCCTTCGCTGTCCCATGTACGTCACGTATAGCTGAGTCCTAAATTCTGGCAGTACGACGTAAGATGGAATCGGACTGCGTAATGTCATTTTCAGTGAGTATGTCCCCTCAAAAATGCCCACCATCGGACCCTCGCTCCACTTCCCGGGCATGGCAGCATGCACAATGCCGTAAGCTCCAAATACTTGGCTGATGTCCACCGAGTCCGATTCAAACGGCACATTCTTAACCCTGATCCAAGTGTAAGTATGCGACACGTCCTTCAGTCGTACTTGTAGGCCAGAATGTACCGTATAGACTCTGTCTTGATGGCGGTCGACAGTCCTTTCGTACACATCAGCCGTTAAGAGTTTTACAAAGACTCTATTAACGCCGTTGAGCGCCACGCCATACAAATCTGCAGTCTCCAAACCATAAACGTCTCTTAGTATGTTTGGTAGAACTGTAGCTGCAGTAGCCGGTTCAAAGCCCCAGTCACCATATCTATACAGACTGTGTTAATCCTGCGTCTGCTCGCCATCGCCATGTTTACAGAAAATGAAGTTGTCGTTGATCACCGCTAGGTGGCAGCCCAGGGAACAGCACACCCGCACCCGTCAAGAGCTGGGTGGCCAATGGTCGTTGTTTTAGTTCCGAAAAAGGAGACTTGCTCATACATTACAGATTATCGAAAGATTACTATGTTATGTAGTGACTATAAGATCTTCGCGAAGATCTTAGGAAATCGTGTAAAAGGGGTGATCGATAAAATAATACATCCAGGGCAGCGTGGGATCCCTGGAAGGTCGATGAATTATGGACATAGTATAATAATAATAATAATAATAATAATAATAATAATAATAATAATAATAATAATAATAGTTTATTTAGACATGGTACAATGATACATAGTTAGGTAGACATGATACAATTATACATAGTTACGTATAAATGAAGTGTACATGCCAAAAGCCATTATTATGCTGTGCATTGCAGTATTATTGCAATGCACATTCATATACATGAATGTCAGGAACATTATGGACATTCATGAAATGGCAGGGTTTTGGGCGAAAGATAGTTAATTGGGCGCGTTCCTTATATGATGGAGCATGTATGCGTGTTCAGCTTAATGGCCGTCTAGGTTTAAGCATAGCAGTCGGACGAGGCATCCGTCAGGGATGTCCGATGTCTCAATTGTTCTTCGGTCTACTGCAAGATCCCTTTTATAGAGCCATTGTTAGTATAAATAGAATACCACGTGACGGATTGAGTAACCATGAGACGGCTAGTATCATAGGATATGTTGACGACACGACAGTAATACTAAAGGGATTTAGTGAAATGTGCCGTGTTCAGGAGATGGTTAGCGCGTTCGTACAGGCGTCAGGTATGAGGTGTAACCAGCATAAAACGGGCGTTTTAATTCTAGGTCAGCCCGTCGCTGAAGGCGAGACCCAGAGGTTGGTCTGGAATAGAGTAAACCAGTTAAAGATTTGTGGGATTACATATAAACATAGTCTGGTGGAGTCTCAAAAGTATAACTCGTCCGTCGTAGTGGATAATGTCATCCGTCGTATGTCGGCTCTGAGGTCCAACGTGTAATAGTTACGAACATGTTGCTCTATGCTAAAGTGTGGCATGTTGCATGCAACTTTCCAATACTGCGAGTTGATGTACAACGGTTATTAACCAGAGTATATCGTTTTGTGTGGGGTAGTAGCTGTAATTGGTTGCAACGGGACGTAGTATGTTTACCGGTGAGATCCGGGGGTCTCGGATTAATAGATTTACGTGTACATGCAATAGGGATGTTAATTAAAGATGCGTATCTGACAGCAATGGCGAATGAGTCGGTGTCCCTTACAGCGCTGCACGAATATGTTAGTAGATGGTACTGCGGTAATGAACGACGAATCAGGATTGATATTCTTCGTCGCCTAATTTATGCGCGAAAGCCGGAAAAGCTACGTGTGCGTGTCCTCATACGGGGAATAGTAAAATCGGTCGTTCCTCCCGTGCATTGCCTTTATCCGGTGTACGTCTGGTCGGATATTTGGCGATGTTTCGACGGCTTACGAATCCTCCCTCAGGAGCGCGAAGTGTTTTATAGGTTTTGCATAACATCTTACCATCTGCGGTGGTGTTATATAATCGACGCATGTTAAAAGGCAAGGTATGTCACGTTTGTGGCGAGATAGGCGATGTTTATCATTGTTTGTACTTTTGCGAATGCTTGCAGTCTATAAGAGAATGGCTCGGTAGAATTATACGTGTTGTGGGAGGACGCGGAGGGAGTTCCGATAACCGTACAAAGAGCAGTCGGGTACATAGTGACCGATTATGTGTATACGTTATGGGTGTGTCGGGAGAGGTCGGTAAATGATCGCAAACAGGTGCTTGCTGTGACTTGGTATCGTACCAAATGTCGCAACAAGCTCCTGTATGGCCCGCGTTGGGCGGTCGAGTTTCCGGTCGATTACCAAGACTTCACTGTACAGTCATTACTACGTCTAATTCCGTGAAGGAAAACGGGCTTAACTTTCATAAAACCAGGGTTCGTTACAGAGGGGATGAATGAGTAGGTAGGTCCTTTGGGGTAATGGTTGGCATGAGACATACTAAGACATGCCAAACAGTAGTGTTGGCTGCCCCACAAGTAGATTGCCAACATTATGATTATGTAAGTTTCAATTTCATAAAGTGATGAATTTTAGTCCATTCAACACTGGTATGAAGATGTTTCCTAGTTTACAAATATTTACACAATGTGTTTAAACGATGCCGTATACTTACGCTAACCTTATTAGCGCTAATATATCATATTGTTATCTCCTTTCATGTCATAATGATAAAAAAGTTGTGTATATTATAGCGTTTACTGTATATGTACAAAGGTAATAGTTATAAATGTAATATAAGTTGGGAGGGGTTCTATAATAAAGAACACCGAGGGTGGTGGATGGAGTTTTAGTCTGTGAGCTGTGAGTTAGGAGTAAGGTTAAGAGTTAGGCGGAGTATGTATGAGTTTCAAGTAATTCTATTGTTTGTCATATTTGCTTCATTTTGTCTGTGGAAGAATTCTGTATTTTGTATGGTACCATTGTAGACAACTTGTGCTTTCATTCTTTGTTAATTGTTCATAGATATTTAAAAATATATGTAAATCGTACATCAAGTTTTAAATAAATAAAAAAAAAATTCAGTCAAAGGAGCTGCTAATTGAGCAAAGTTAGGGCAAAAACTTCTGTAATAACTAATCATCCCTACAAATCGTTGTACTCCTTTTCTATCAGTGGGAATAGGGTAGTCTGCGATGGCTTTTACTTTAATGTTAATAGGAACCATTTTTCCTTGTCCTATTTGAAAACCTAGATATTTAATTGTGGCTTCTCCAAATGCACACTTTGCCAATTTTACAGTAAAATTAAAGCTTTCTAGTGATCTGAATAAAGCTTCTAGGCGAATAAGGTGTTCTTCCCAGGAGTCGCTGAATACTACTAAATCATCAAGAAATGCCTCGACTCCTTCCAAAGGTTGGGTTAGCTGGTTCATGAGTCTTTGGAAGGTCGAAGCTGCGTT